>CAUYRT010085011.1:0-21887 GCA_963574885.1 Lepilemur ruficaudatus
GCATGAGTGCCGTGGCGTCAGCCTAGCTCACAGCAACCTCAAACTCCTGGGCTCAAGCGATCCTTCTGCCTCAGCCTCCCGAGTAGCTGGGACTACAGGCATGCACCACCATGCCCGGCTAATTTTTATATATATATATCTTTAGTTGGCCAATTAATTTATTTCTATTTATAGTAGAGACGGGTCTCACTGTTGCTCAGGCTGGTTTGGAACTCCTGACCTTGAGCGATCCGCCCGCCTTGGCCTCCCAGAGTGCTAGGATTACAGGCGTGAGCCACTGCGCCTGGCATCCAGTTATAATTTTTGATGTTTGACTCTTTAATCCTTCTAAAATGTATTTTTATGTATAGTGTGATATCTTACTCAATAGATTTCCCCAATTTTTTACATTTCTATTTCAAGAACATTTATTAAATAATTATAACACTTTTTAATGCTTTTCCATTCCTTCCTTTATCCCAAATTTACATTTTGATGGGCCTTATTTCTGGGAGAGTGATTGTATCTCAATAAGTTGTATGTCTTAACTTGAGTTGATGCCATGATAATTTAATTATTGCTGCCTTATAATTTGTTTTAAAGTTATATAAAGCAAGTGTCCTTTCATTATTCTTCTCTATTAGTATAATCTTTCATTCTTTTTTATTCTCACATGTTTATTCTTCCAGTTGAAATTTAAAGTAATGGTATGGACTGAATGTTTGTATTCCCCCAAAATTCATTGTGTTGAAACCCTATCCTCTAATGTGATGGTATTAGGAGGTGGGACCTTTGGGAGGTAATTAGGATGAAAAGAGATCATCAGGGTGGAGCCCTCATGAATGGGATTAATGTTCTTGTAAGGGTCCTGAGAGAGCTTGCCTCCTCTCTTTGCCCTGTGAGAACACTGTGAGACTACTCTGTCTATGAACCAGGAAGCAGGTCCTTACCAGACACTATCTGCCAGTGCCTTGATCTTGGACTTCCCAGCCTTCAGAACCGTGAGAAACAAATGTTTGTTTAAGCTACCCAGCTTATGGTATTCTTTTATAGCACTAAGAACTAACACAAGTAATTTTGTCAATTAAAAAAAAATTGGCCAGGCATGGCGGCATGAGTCTATAGTCTCAGCTACTTGGGAGGCTGAGACAGGAGGATCATTTGAGCCCAGGAGTTTGAGGTTGCAGTGAGCTGTGATCAGGCCACTGCCCTTTAGTCTGGGTGACATAGTGAGATCCTGTCTCCAAAAAAAAAAAAAAAAAATCAGTTTAAGATTTAGATTAATCATTATAATCTATGGATTAATTTGGAGATAATTTAAATTATTTCAGTATTTAATTTTACCAACTAGGAACATGATATTTTCTCTCCAAGTAATCAAATATTAATTTAAATCTACCGATAAAGTGACATTTTAAAATATTTATTAGAGGAATAAAGGAAATTTAGAAAATGATACAGTCATCCATATTTCTTTCTTATGCTGCCACAAATATTTTTATTTACTCTATAAATAAATACCAATACTCTATACCAATCTTTTAAAAAATTATCTACTTTGATATAGTTAGAATTATAATATATGAATAATTTTGTATATTAGATAATCATGAGCATTTCCATATTGCTGCAGAGCCATTGATGATGACATGTTTTTCTGTAGAGTGGAGGTACCGCGATGTATTAGCCTCTTCACCTATGGTAGGGCATCAAGTTTACTTCCGATGCAAGTAGCCTAGCTCTGTGGATGTCACTTTTCTTTTGGAAAGATTCCCAGAAGAGGGAGTAAGAGGTTGAATATTGTGAACATCTTCCTAGCTCTTGATACGTAAGCCAAATTGCTTTCTACGAGTCTTGTGTCAGTATGCAAAGCCACTAGCAGTGTATGGGCTGGCTGTTTCTTCATCCTGTCACCAGCATCGGGTACCAGGTTTTACATTTTCCCCCGATGAAAAACAACCAGACTGAACATCTCTCATTATTGTCTTAATTTCCATCCCTTTGGTTATCATGAAAAGTGAACATTTTTCCATGTAAAGTGAATTATTTCTTCAAATTGTTTGCCCATGTAGATATGAGGATCTTGATTTTCAAGTTAGTTCGCATGTACTGTTTATATAATATATATATAAGCCTTATGTCTCCAATGTTGGCAAGTAAAGATTTCTTTCTAGTATGTTGTTTTCATTTTATCTGGTTTTGCCCTCTATTTATTTATTTGTATTATTTTTATTTGTTATATTTGCATTGTTTTTAATACCAAATGTAAACCATGGGTAGTGACAGTGTCGAAAGACACATTCATAAAGAGTGAAGGCCCTCACTTCTCTCTCCTGTTGTGATTTTTACAAACAGAAGGCCTTTTGCCCCCTCAAATAAATCAAACCTGGTGATCTTTTTCTTTATTTCTCATGTTGTATGCTTGGAAAATGAACCTTCTTGCTTACAATTTGAAAATAATTTGTTTTCTTCTAATTTTTCCATAAGTCAACTTTTGAGAGTCTGCTGTATTATCCATGGAATCAAATAGGGATCAATGTGTATTTTTACCCTTCAAAATTACTAACTAGGTAATCTCAGCACTTGTTATTGAATACACCCCTTTTCTTTGTGACACACCTTGTTACATACTTAAATGTATTGAGTTCTGCTTCTTAAGGGACTATTCTGTAATGATGAACTATTTCATATGGGGAATCCTGCTCTTTTCTGCCCAGTTGAGACTGATGAGTGAGGGGTAGACAGTCCAATAGGACATGGTTCCCATTAGCTGTGTGTCCTTGGGCAAGTTGCTTAAGTTTTCTGAATCTCAGTGTTTCTGTTTGTAAGATGACAACACTAATAAGAATAACAACTTCCTAGGCTGATGTGTGGATTAAATGAGATATCAGGGAATCTTAGGTGTTGTTGCTACAAGGGACCTTGGCAAACAGCTCTTGCCAGATGAAGAGTAGCAGAGAAGGGAAACGACTTGCTCAAGGCCACACAGTGAGTTCCTGACATAGGAGTGTCTCACACTTGGGTCTTCAGACCCCCACCCACCTTGGGGATCAGTTTTGGGCTCCAGGAATTCAGGCTTTGGGACTGTAACTGTCCCAAACCCACCCATGTTGTCCAAGAAGCTAGAAAAGCCAAAGCCAGAAGCACTATACCCCTCCCTACGCCCAGCCCCCAGCACAGACTATAGCGGGGTTGGGAGGAGGCGGTTCTGGGAGGGACCTATCAACTGATCCGTGTGTACCCCCACAGCAGGGCGCCTCTCCTCTGCACCTCGCTGTGAGGCACAACTTCCCTGCCTTGGTCCAGCTCTTCATCAACGCCCACAGTGACTTGGATGCCACCGACAATGTAAGTGGCTGCAGAAACCACCTGGGCCCCAGGGAACCTCTGGGCACCCTCCCAGGCTGGCGGGGGCTGGCTGTGGTCTCCTCGAATGGCCCAGAGTCAAGGAGAAGCTTTTGTAGCTTTAAAAAAATTTGTTCAAATATTTGTCGAGGGTAACATCACTTTATTAACTTTATTCAAATACATGTTCACCTTATTCTGAACATTTTGGTTGTTCCCAAGGTTTTGCCATGATATATATAACACTGCAGTGAACATTTTCCCACATTCAACCTTTTCTTTTCATTGGTTTTTTTTCCCTTAGGGAAAATTCCCAGGGCAGGGGAGACTGGGGCAGTGTTGTGTAGTAAGAATGCTCTGAGTCCGGGCACTGTGATCAGGAAGGAGCCCCTTTAAATCCCATTTCCACAATCTGCCCCCAGCCACATAATACCATGCAAGGGCATGGCATGGAACCAATGGGAGTGGAAGGCAATTTGGCAGAATAAATCATATATCTTTAAAATGACCTTCAGTTGCACATCTGGGAACTGAGCCTTAAGAAATATGTTAGGCCAGTGCAGTCACTCATGCCTGTAATCCCAGCGCTTTCAGAGTCCAAGACAGGAGGGTCGCTTGAGGCCAGGACTTTGAGACCAGCTTGAGTAACATATAATGAGACCTACAAAAATGAAAAATAAATTAGCTGGGCGTGGTGGTGCGTACCTGTTGTCCCAGCTACTTGGGAAGCTAAGGTGGGAGGGTCACTTGAGCCCAGGGGCTCAAGCTGCAGTGAGCTGTCATCATGTCACTGCACTCCAGCCTGGGCGACAGAGTGGGACTGCCTCTAAAAAAGAAAGAAAGAAACATAGTATTAATAAAAGCGCATGCACAAAGATACTCATTACAGCATTGTTTATCAGTCCGCAATTTGATAATTACCCAAATACTTAATAATAGGGAAGTAGTCCGGTAAATTATGGCCCAGACATAATAGGCTATTATGGACTTATTAAAAATGGTGTTTATCATTCCCGATCTCGTCTGATCTCTGAAGCTAAAAATGGTGTTTACCAGAGTTTATCCTATGTGAAAACTTTTATATTAGGTAGAAAAATAAGATGAAAAATATATATACAGGATGATCTCAAATATATAAAGCCAACAAACTAAAAATATTCTGCATCAGAGAAAAGACTAGAAGAAATATCCTAGGATCATAATGGGGGTTGATTTAGGATGGTGGGCTAGCGAGGTTATTTTTTTTCTTCTTTCCACTTTTTGTTTTTATCAAGTTTTCTCTGGCGCGTACCGTGTTTCTGACTAAACCCTGGCTTTGAGCTGTGAGCCACCCTACATGCTTTTCTACTCACCTGTCCTTGGCTTCTTCCCCAGAGGCAGCAGACGCCCCTTCACCTGGCCGCTGAACACGCCTGGCAGGACATAGCAGAGATGCTGCTTGTTGCTGGGGTTGACTTAACCCTGACAGATAAGGTACCTCTGCTTGTAACCAACCTCCCCACCATGGCTCCCTCGTTGCCAGAGACCCTGCCATGAATGCGTCCTCCCAACTCCTTCTCAAGGTGTTCAGAGACTCTCATCCTTTATATACCAGCTCAAATGCAGCCTCCTCCAGGAAGTCCTCCTTCCCTTCTACCACCTTCCCCTCTCCCTACTGAGGTTCCCCAGCTGTGGCCCATCCCTCTCCTAACCTAGGCTTGTGATTTGGTTGCTTTATGTTTCATGGCCCCCATCAGACTGTGAACTCCTTGAGTCACGTAGCAGGTGGGGAGAGTAGAAGAAGAAGACCATGTCGTCACCCGACAACCCCCTACATGTGGGACAGAGTTTGGGAAGCTTCCCAGCTCACGGGCCTCAGAGGAGCTGAAGACTTAGTGTGAGGCTGGGGGCGCCATAGGCTCAGGAGGGGAGAGGCACTTGCACGTGGGACTCAGCGAGCCTGGCATGGTGTGGGGTGGAGTTGGGGGCCAGGATCAGGCCCTGAGGCTGGGCCTGGGAGGGGCTTCCTGATTTGAGCTAGGCCCCAGGGCAGCTGGCAGCTGTGAAGAGGAGCTTCCCATCTCACTGCAGGTCCCTGGAGGTGACCACCTGGGGGGCCTGGAACAAAGGGCCTAGTGGCCTGCAGGGAGGCAGCAATGGGGACATGGTGGGCCCACACCCCCTTCTCTGGGCTCTAGTTTTTTCTGAAAATTGGGGTGGTAACCTCTGTCTCACGGGTGATGTTGAAGAGTTAATGAGGGCTGAGTTTCATAAGCTTTTAAAGCTTTCTGAATTCTCAAGGAACACAGAGGTGGTGGTTAGAATTACATATCATTTCCTTATTCTACCTGGGACTTTTCCACATCCCCGTCATACCCAGAAAACCAGAAGACCTTTCTGCTCTCCTGTGTAGACTGTTGGAAACCACTTCCTGTGGGCAGGATGGTTTGTACTCAGTGCTGTGGGCCACCCTGTACCCCTCCTGTAGAAACTCTGGCTTCATTTCTTGCCTCTTAATTGCAGCAAGGAAAAACCGCCCTGGCAGTGGCCGCCCGCAGCAACCACGTCAGCCTGGTGGACATGATCATAAAAGCTGATCGTTTCTACAGATGGGAGAAGGTACGGAGGCCCCAAGCTTGGTCTCTCCATGTTAGAAAGGGAGAAGCCTTGGCTTCAGGTGGAGCTGGCTTTGAAACCCAGCCCTGACCAATTCTGGGGCCCCTCAGTCTCCAGTGGGTGATGATCCCCACCTTGTATACCACCAGGGTTGATCCTCCTGGAGGATCTGGAGGTGGGCAAGCGTCCAAACACACTGAGGTCCATGCCAGTGTGGTGGTGCTACTGGACATTGCTGTAGCTGTGGCTGCTGAGTGCATGGATGCATGTGTGCATGCGTGTATGTGTGTATGAATGCATGCATGCATGTGTGAATAAAGAGATGGCAGTTGGTCCCATCTCACTGCCATCTCCAGGTGATTGGGGTGCTGTGTTCAGATAGCTTTCTGAGCCCAGAGGAAGGTGTGCTGGGATTGATTGGCCATGTCTGCTGTGGACTTGGGAGAGGAGAGTGGCCGGCAGCGGGTCAGGCCGTGCATCTGCTGTTCTAGTCGCCAAATGGTGGGGGAGGGGGAGTTTTTGGTGTCCTGGAGAGTTGTTTTTATACGCAGAAAAGAATTTTTACATTTACTTCAGCTTTCAAAATTAATATAGGTGGTCCCCAACTTACGACGGTTGGACTTGCAATTTGTCTGCTTTACTGACACTCATTCAGTAGAAGCCATACTCTCGGGTACCCACGCAGCCATGCGGTTTCTCATTTTCAGTGTAGTATTGGATGAGTTAACATGAGATATGCAACATTTTATTATAAAACAGGCTTTGTGTTTGTTGTCCAAAAGACCACCAGGGTGGCCAAATAGGAGAGAGGAGACTGGCAATACTGGTTTACAAACCAGGGAGAGACAGTCTGCAGCGTGTGCTGAAGGTGCTCCCTCTTCAAGCAGGGAAGGGGCAGCTGGGTTTTTATGCCTCACGGGGCCCATCTGACACCATACGGTCATACGCATTCAGCAGGCTTTGGGGAAAAGTTATACATATTTATGAGGGGAGCCAAGCACATGTGTGATGTGTAAACATGTATGTAACATACATCCCATGTTCACCGTGAGGCAGGGTTTGAACATTAAAGTGAGGTGGAATTTGACTCTTTTTGTCGAAAGGTAAACTACAGGACGCAAGGACGGTTTGTGCACAGCGCCTATAAGCTGGCTGGAACAGGCTTAAGGTCCACAGCTGCTTATCAGAAAAGAATGGTTACAAGGTTAGATTTCTGTGCGATCTAAGTTGTAGTGGTCTGAGTTGCCTGATAGCTCCTATTACTAAGGAATTTAGCAAGTGTGGTTTTTCTTGTAGCTGTAGGAATTGAGAAATTCACCATGCCAGCCAGGCCGTAAAGCCTAGACTCATAGGTAACTTTGTGTCCTTAACCTTAGGGTCTGTCTTAGTTGATATAAGGATGGCTATTTTGGTCTCTCAGACCACATATTAGATCTTGCCCAACTGCAGGCTAATGTAAGTGTTTAAGGTAGGCTAGGCTAAGCTACGGTGTTCTGTAGGTTGGGTGTATTAAATGCATTTTCAATTTATGATATTTTTAACTTACAATGTGTTTTTTAGGATATAATCCCATCATAAGTCAAAGAGCATCTGTATTAAATTTGTTACAAATTTAAAAACCTAGTTTTTCTTAAACTTTTAAATGCATTTTTCATTATTTTATTTATACAACTAGTAAATTGTAACAATCACTTTCAAGGAGGCCTTCTGGTTAATACTTGGTCCCATGTTTAAACTTAGTTAGTTAAACTACCTTACACATTTTAAACTGAATGAATAAATTTAATATAATAGATTTTCTTTTCTTTTTAAGCACTTCAAATACTTCCTAAATTCTTAAATTATCCTAACAAATCCATTAAATTGAACCTATACGTAATCTCAAATATCTTAAACATCCCAATTTGGTTTACAGACTTAGTAAACTTCTCTTACATTTCTTAAATAAAAATCACTGTTTCAAAATTAATTGATCAATAAATTTCAATAGGACTGTTCCTGTCTAGATCAGTCAGTCTGCTCTTCTTGTTTCTGTAAGGGTATATGTACTTTGATTTCAATAAACCTCTCTGCAAAAAAAAAAAAATAAATAAAAAATAAATTTCAATAGGAATCATAAGATATTCTCTTTTGCTGACATGCTAAATTCTTGAATGTTACAACCCCTTTACATGGGACAGATTACTCCTAAATATAATACCAAAATGTTAATACTGGGGGTTTGCCTAACTGACTCATCTCTGTGCTTAATACTAAACCACTTCAGGCTTTATAGGTTGTCACCACTAAGATAGTAGCTGCACATGTTAGAATCACAAATCACAAATCTGTGCCCCAGACCAATTCAATCAGAATCTCTGAGATAGGGACCAGGCTCGGAAGTTCTTAAAGCTCCCAGATGATCTCAATGTATAAACAGGGCTGAGAACATTGCTCTAAGGGAACAGTTTTTAACACCCCAGATGAGAGCCAACCTTTACCTCCCTGGTGGAGAGACTGTTGATCAGGAAGTAAGATTTGGAGCTGCAGATGCCAGGGTGATTTTTTTCACCTTGAACTTCTTAACAATCAGAACTCCACATCCATTCGCTTTAGAGGGGCTTACGCTTTTGTGGACTTAATTTAAGCTAGTCCATAATTCTTTTGTAATCCCTAATTTTAGTACCTGCTTCACATAGAAAGGATTCTGTAACCCCATCCTTTACTACTCACTGGAATTTGGCAAGCTTGATGCTTGGCCTGTCTGGTTTTGGCCAGGGCTTTGGAGTTATTCTGTTGACACCCATGCTATCAGGACACAGAGAAAAGACAGGCAAAAAAGACCAGAGGAATTTGGAAAGGCTACCTGGAAGACACGGCACATGTGTGGTCTTTTGATTTTATGACAGTGGGGTTGAGGGGCTGGGAGGTGAGACAAGGCATTCCAGGTGGAAGAACAGTGGCGGCAACGTGGGGTCCAGAGATCAAGGCAAGGCCTAGAGTCAGAAACCAGAACAGTGGACATTAGGGCCCAGGCCCGTGCCTACTCCAGTTCCCAGGTTACCCAGGGGTGGGAGTAGGGTACTAGGGCCCTCGGCCCTGCATTGCCCATCCAGGATCATGAAGGAGAGCGCCTGCACTTTTGGGATCTGCCCCACAGGACCACCTCTCATGCAGGGACTCTAGTGACCCCTCTGGGAAGAGCTTGACCTTTAAGCAGGACCATCGGCAGGAAACACAGCAGCTCCGCTCCGTGCTGTGGCAGCTGGCCTCCAGGCGTCTGCAGCCCCATGAGTGGAAGAAGCTCGCATATTCCTGGGGGTTCACTGAGGCCCACGTCTCCGCCATCGAGCAACAGTGGACAGGTAGCACCTTGCTTCTCCCCACCCCAGGGCAACAGAGGGCAGAGGGGTGGGGGCACTTGGGGTGTGTTCGGTTTTCTGTGCTTCTGGGAAAGAGCCCTTCTAACCCATACGCAGCCACACAGACCGTGTGCTCTGTCCCTCCTCCAGGCTGGGTGCACTGCCTCGCCCGCCCCCTTGCCCTGTGAATTTTATATCCTTCCACAAATCCGCCTGAACCCATCTGTCATTTACACACTAAACTAAAACCGTTCTCGGTAAAAAGAAGAGGGCCCACTGTCGTCATTATTATCTAACATCTATTTGGACATCTCGCCTCTGGCACTAGGCATGAAAAAAATGGAAATAGTGTAAATATTGGAAGGGAAGAGAGAGAATTATTAATTTCAGATGCTATAATTGTATACATAGGAAGTCCAGAAGAATCAACTGAAAAACTCTTAGAACTAATAAAATAATTCAGTGAAATGGCTTGATACATGATAAAATATACAAACTTCTTAGTATTCCTATGGATCATAGAGAAATGGGAAAAAAATAGGATCTTTTACAAGAGATTCCATTTATAATAATGTGTGTGTTTCATTTGGAAAATCTTAAAGAGAAATGTGAATGACACATGTGAGTAAAACAATAGCAATTAGTCAAACTATAAAAGATGACTTGGGTAAATGGAATGATATTCTCTATTGCTGGCAAGAAAAAGTATTGTATAGATATCATTTTTTCCCCAGTTGATTAAAACTTTGATCCAATTTTAATCAAATCAAAATACACTTTTGAAACTCGACTGAAAGTTTCTATAGTTTTTCTGAAAGAATAAACAGGATATAAATGAATATTCTGGGAGAAAAAAATAAAGAGGCTCTAACCCAGCCAGACTCAACCTTTTATACAGCTAAAATAATCAGCATAGATATCTGACACCAAAATATGCAAATTGGTCAGTGGACTAGAGCAGAGTTCAAAAGTAAACTATTACGGACAAGAACTTTCATGTACGATAAAGGAGCACTTGTAAATTTTGGGAGTAGGGGCAAAGACTAATAAATGACCTTAAGACAACTGGGTCAAACGAAATTGCCGCCACATGGCAGCACCATGAGGAAGTGCCTGCTGAGGACCCAGAGGGACTCTGTCAGTCAGAGGCAGTGAGCAGACTGACCTGGACCCAAGAGTTGTGGTGGAGCATCTATCTTTGTCCCCAGCAGGGAGAGCTGACCTAATAACACCTTAACCCCCACCACCGGGCACTGAATATTGTGGGCAATTATGTTCCAAACATGGTTGTATGTTAGAATCACCTGGGAAGCTTTAAAACCATCAAAGGCCTAGGCCGCACCCAGACCCAAGTGCATCAGAATCTCTGGGGATGGTTGGACTGCACGTGTCAGTAGTTTCTAATGCTTCCCAGGTGTTTCCAATGAGCAGCCAAGCTGAGAACCACTGGTCCGGGGCAAGAACACGTGCAGCTCTGTCTCTGAGCTGCTTTCTCATATGCGAAATAGGGCCGCTGGCATGTGAGCACAGGTCATTGTGAGCATCATGGAACCCCAACAAATGTCCATTCTTTCTCTCTGCAGAGTGACACCAATAGGTGTATGGTTGATGCTCAGGAGAAAGCCTGGGGCTGGGGAGGTTCCAGGAGCCACAAACCCCCACCCCATCTGGGAGACTGCCTCTTTGCCTCCCCTCCCCATCTCTGGGCTGAGCTCTGCTGAAGCACGGAGGGCCTGAGAGGCCCTTGGCCTCTTTCCCAGCTGGGATGTTCAGGAGGCGGGACAGGGTGGCATAGACATGTGCTCCGGTAAGGCGGCCTGGTTGGCTCCTTTTCCTCTCTCTCCCTTCCTCGTCCTCAGGCACCAGGAGCTACCAGGAGCACGGCCACCGGATGCTGCTCATTTGGCTGCATGGTGTGACCATGGCTGGTGAGAACCCCAGCAAAGTACTCTTCGAGGGCCTTGTGGCCATTGGCAGAAGGGACCTGGCCGGTAAGAACGTGCTCTGCAGGGCTCCTGCTCAGTTGCTGCATGGCCCTCGCTGGAATGCAGCAGGGCCCTCCAAGGGCTGCTGAGACCAGGCTGCTGGGATGCTGGCTCTGGGCCTTCCAGACTCCTAGTCCTAGCCCTGCCTCCTTCTTCTATGCAGAGACTTGGGCAAACCATAGTGCCTCAGTTTCCCCATCAGTGCAATGAGGATTTGGGCCAAAGTGAACCCTATGACCTTCACAGCCCCCAAGCCACTGATGCTATCAATAATCTCTTCCCCACCAGCCCTCTACACCTTTGTTTTCTTTTTTCCAGTTTGGAATAAGGCTGGAACAGCCTCCAGATTTCTTTTTCACAAACATTAAGACATATGAGCCCCAAACTGGCTTAAAATGAGTTGAACCAGTCAGATCTGGCCAAATAAGCCATCACAGCCTTATGCCTTCCCAAAACCCTGGTTTAGGATTCAGGGCATAACCGGGCAAACAGGATACAAGATTCCAGCACTCATTCCTCATTAAAAACACAATCGGCCGGGCGCGGTGGCTCACGCCTGTAATCCTGGCATCCTGGGAGGCCGAGGCAGGAGGATCACTCGAGGTCAGGAGTTCGAGACCAGCTTGAGCAAGAGCGAGACCCCTGTCTCTACTAAAAACAGAAAGAAATTAATTGATCAACAAAAAAATATATATATAAAAAATTAGCTGGGCATGGTGGCGCATGCCTGTGGTCCCAGCTACTGGGGAAGCTGAGGCAGAAGGATCACTTGAGCCCAGGAGTTTGAGGTTGCTGTGAGCTAGGCTGATGCCACGGTACTCTAGCCTGGGCAACAGAGTAAGACTGTCTCAAAAAGAAACATGACATAAAAGCCTTAAACACCATAATGTGCCAATGACACAGCACATTATGGAGCAACAACAGGACGGGGTGTGAGGCAGTCACTAATAGCTGTGAAGGCTTTGTTCGCGATGAGGCAACAAGAAAAACATTTCTAGCGTGTTATGGAGGGAACAGAAAGCCCCAGCGTGGTGGCCAACCCATGGCAGCTACAGGCAAGGTGGGAAAGCAGAGTCATTTGAGGGTGGAGGAACTAGGGGATGCCTGATGCCTTTTTCCTTTTTCCAAACTCTTCTTAAATATAGTTGTTACATCTTCTTTTAACACAAACTCTGGCAGGTGATTAAAACATACAACCAGCCCTCTGCCGGAGCGGTGGCACAGGCCTATATTCCTAGCCACTCAGGAGGCTCAGGCAGGAGGATCGTTTGAGCTCAGGAGTTCAAGCCCAGCCTGGGCAACATAACGAGACCCATCTCTAAAAAAGCAACCTAAAAAACCAAAAACCCTAGCCCTGTGAGGCAGAGGTTACACAACATGAAGCAATATTTTTCTTGTCTTTTGCAGAAAGCATCAGGAAGAAAGCAAATGCAGACCCACCTGCCCCCAGGAGGTGCACAGCCATGTAACTGGAGAGGCTGGACCTTCTGGCACATGGGACATGGGAGTGTGGGGCGACCTGGACAGAAGATGACCACCATTTAAGAGCTTTAAAAAAAAAATCATTGTTAATAGTCCCCAGCTGCTTCTACTGAAGCGCACAGTGACGCAGAGACCAGCAGGCAGCGTGTGTACAGTAATCTTCTCCACGAGGGGCCCGTTTCAGGGTTTGTATTAGGTACTCCCGTCCCACGGGGATGGTCCTTCACTGCTCTCTGCTCACGTTCACCTCCTTCCTCTTGAGCCTCGTAGCCGGCCCGGGAGGTGCAAGGGGGCATCTTTACAGATAGGACGCTGAGGCCCAGGGAGGAGAAGCAGCTTGCCCAGGTCGCACTGCTAATCAGTGGGGGGTCAGGTGCCCAACCTGGCATTCCTCCCACCCTGACCTGAGGAATGGGCTCGGACATCACTTACAAATGGACTGCCTGTGACCGCCCACTGGTTTGTAAGAATGCCATGCTCACTCCACGGCCTTTTATTTACAAGCTAATTTGTACACTTTGATAGTTCCAGGAGGCAGGCACTCTCATTTTTTCCCCTCTTGTTTTATCATTTTTCAAAGTTAAAAAACTTTTTGTTCTGAAATCATTTCAGACATCCAAAAAAGTTGCAGAAACGGTACAAAGAGTTTCCGAATACTCTTCACACAGCTTCCCCAAATATTAACATCTTATGTAACTACAGCATAATTTTTAAAACCAGGAAATTCCCACTGATACTATTAACTAATCTTCTGATCTTATGCAAATTTTGCCAGTTGAGCTATTCGTGTCCTTTTTCTAGACCAGGATCCATTCCAAGCTCACAGATTGCATTTAGTTGCCATTTTTCTCGTTTTCAATAGCCCTACACGAAGGGTGGCCTTTCTGGGGCAGCAGTATGCGATAGAACTTTCTGGAACAGTGGGAACTTTCCGTTTTTTGCACTGTCCGGTAGAGTAGCCACGAGCCGCCTGCAGCTGTTGAGCCCTTGAAATGTGGCTAGAGGGAATGAGAAACTCAACTTTTCATTTTGTTTAGTCTTAATTGTTTGAAATTTCATCTGGCAACTTTGGCAAGTGGCAACCACGTTGGACGGCACAGCCAGCCTGACCCTCGGCTTTCAGGTGCCCCACAAGCTTGTGGGGGTCAGCCGATCAGCAGGAGGGTGTGTTCCCAGGGAAGTGTGGCTCTGGAAGCTCCACCGTTTCCCAGAATGTGGGAAATGTATCTGTGCAGGATAACCGAGAAGTTCGGCCTGGACACTGCTTCTGTCTAATCTGAGCTCTCCTGCGTGTGGCGCAGCTGGCTGTGGCCAGTTTAGGAGCCCACATCTTAGAGAAGCTCCCCTCAAAGTTCTCTACTGAGCCTGAGACTGGAAAGGAGGTAGAAGCAAAATCGAGCTGAAAGGGGCTTCAGCTGCCGCCCGTGGCTGGTGGGGTTCACAGTGGTACAATCTCTGAAGAGCAATCTGGTGTCATCTATCTAAATTATGCATACCTTTACCCCTTGGTCCAGCAATCCCACTTCTAGAAATTTATCCTACAGGTAAACCTGTACATGTACAAAATGACAGATATATGAGGTTATTTATTATTGCATTATTTGAAAAAAACAAAAGCTAGGAAAAGATTGGACATAAACCAAGTGACCATCCAAAGGGTACCAGTGAGATAGGGTATAGTCCACCTGAACAACGGAATACTATTCAGCAGTGAAAAAAGAATGCGGGCACTTTCCATGTATTGTTCCAGAAAGAGCTCCAGGATAAATTAAGTAAAAAAAAAAAAAAATCAAGATATAGATCAGTATATATACAGTTTGCTACTAATTACATAAAAAAGGAAATAAGACAATATATTTGCTTATATTTGTATAAGTAAAGCTAGACAAAGGCTAAGAAACCAAGTGGTTTCCCTGGGGAAGGAGGATAGTGGGGAGCAGGTGGACTGGGACGGGGCAGGAGAGAGAGTGCTCAGTGGTACCTTTTTATTTTATTTTATTATTTTTTTTGAGACAGAGTCTCACTCTGTTGCCTGGACTAGAGTGCTGTGGCATCAGCCTAGCTCACGGCAACCTCAAACTCCTGGGCTCAAGCGATCCTCCTGCCTCAGCTTCCCAAGTAGCTGAGACTACAGGCATGCGCCACCATGCCCCAGCTAGTTTTTTTCTATATATATTTTTAGTTGGCCGATTAATTTCTTTCTATTTTTAGTAGAGACGGGGGTCTTGCTCTTGCTCAGGCTAGTTTTGAACTCCTGACCTTGAGTGATCCTCCTGCCTGGGCCTCCCAGGGTGCTAGGATTACAGGCGTGAGCCACCCTGCCCGGCCTTCAGTGGTACCTTTTTATGCTGTTTTCACTTTTGAAAGGTGTAAGTGTGTTACTGATTCAAAACTAAAAGGATATGACATTCTGGAACAGGCAAAACTGTAGAGACAGTAACAAAAGATCAGAGGTAGCCAGTGGCTGCCGGCGCTGAGAGGGAGGGAGGGATGAAGAGCAGGGAAGGGGGAGTGGGGGAGGAGGAGGGTTCCAGGGGTGGATTTTTAGGGCAGTGGACTGTTCTGTACGATACTGTAGCGGATTATGACACTGCGCTTGTCAACACCGACAGAATGTACAACACAAAGCATGACCTGATGTAAATTCTGGGCTTTAGTTAGTGTCAATATTTTTCATCAGTCACACGAGGTGTACCACCCCGATGCACGATGTTAATAATCGTGGAGAGAGGTATATGGGAACTCTCTGTACTATCTGCTCACGTTTTCTCTAAACCCAAAACTGTACTAAAAAATAAAGTACTGAAAAACTAAAAGTAAAGTTATAAAAAGAAAATAAAGAAAAAGAAGCGTTTAAATAATCCTATCCATTCCATTTGGGAGAGGATTTTGTACCACATGAAACTTAAATCACTTATTTGGATGAATTTTGCATTATTTTTTTCTGAGACAAAAAACCAAGTTCTTAAATGCAATAAAATTGAAATGTTGAAATATATGTCTCAAATTCAATAGCATTTCTTTGGGAAATCTAGGGCAAAAACATTCAAGCTGTCACGGATTGGTTCTGTGTAAGCGCAACCACTCAACTCACCAGTGAATATTTTTGAGTGTGTTCTGTGCAGGTGATCTGCCAGGACAGAGATGAGAGCCCGCAGTTCCTGCCCCTGGAAGCTGAGGGACTAGTGGGGGACAGGGGCTCAGACCAAGCACTGGAACAGAGTGTGGTCAGTGCAGAGAACTGGGATTCGTTCTTCCTTGGGGAAGGCAGGGGAAGAAGAGTCTGAGAAACTCACAGAGAGTGTTGGAGTGAGCGGGAACACAGGAAGCGTAAAAGGAGGGGAAGAGATGCGGTGACGGGCAGGAAGGGGGTGAGGGCTGCAGAGGGGACATTGGAAATTGTTCCCCACCCCATAGTCAAAAAATTTTTGTGTGTGTGAGACAGGGTCTTGCTATGTCACCCAGGCTGGAGTGCAGTGGCGTCATCATAGCTCACTGTAACCTCTAACTCCCAGGCTCAAGTGATCTTTCTGCCTCAGCCTCCGGAGTAGCTGGGACTACAGGCGCTCACTACCATGCCCGGCTAATTTTTCTTATTGTTTCTAGTGACGGGGTCTCACCATGTAGCCCAGGTTGGTCTTGAACTCCTGGCATCAAGCGATCTTCCCACCTTGGCCTCCCAAAGTGCTGGGATTACATGTGTGAGTCACTGTGCCTGGCTAAAAATTGGATGTCTCCTAAGGTAAAAACTGAGCAGGATAGACTCCCTCTTTGGGAATGCACACCTGCCTCTCCTTTCAGAGAGTGCTTTCCCTTGCTAATTGTGATTTTTTTTTCCATTTTCTTAATTTTTTTCCTACAAAAAGGCTGAAAATCCTTAATCTTGTTTTTAAAATGTATACTTAAATCTCATTTCCAATGTATATCTGTTTACTGTTGCTCCCTTCCTTTTCAAGATATATGCAACACTTAAAACCTATTCAAACATACACCATAGTCTATATACTTGTAGTATAACGTCTTTGCCCGTGGATGCCAGGACGATTTGTGGAAGGGACAGACCCTAGGCCACATCACATGTCAAAATGAACTCCGTTCTTGTTAAGAACTGGGGTGAAGGCCTCGCTGGTTATATCTGGAGATTGCTCCCCTTGTGTTTTCCTGTGTGCTGATCGTCAGTAAGTGGTAAAAGCCTTATTTCAGAGTTTCTGAAACTGTGGTCTCATTTGCACAATGGAGGTCCCTCATGGTTCATACACCAGTGAGTGACAAGATCAGACCTGTGTGTGGACAACACAGAGGCTGGCTGGGGTGGGGTGGAGGTGGCCAGTGGAGCCACTGCAGTAGACTGGGCAGGAGACACTGAGGCCTGTGGCTAGAAAGGGTCAAATCTGGAGGAAAGTTGCTAGATCTCTGAGATCAGGGGACATTGGGTGTGGTAGGTGTGGACATGCGCTGCTCAGACCCTCTTCTTCCAGAAAGGCCTTGCTACCCAGCTGCAGGAGTGCAGGGAGTGGATGGCCTCCAGCTGTCAGCCCTTCAGGGTCTGCCTCCCTGCAGACAGCTGCCTCACCCAGGGGTCCGCCCTCCCTAGGGCAGCCTGCATCTTGGAAGTGAGCAAGGTTGGGGGCCGCAAAGGCCCAGCCATTTCAGCCCTCCGTGAGAATGTTCCAGGGGGCACCTCTAGCTCAGAGCTACCTGCCTGGTTGGCGGATGATTGGTGAGACCCACATCACAGTCCAGTTTCTCCATCCACCCAATCCCTCTTCCCCTCACAGAAGTTGATCCTTAATGAACATCTTGCATCCAAAGTTTCATCTCAGCATCTGCGTTGGCCTGCGACGTGGGGGTGGCAGGGCGTGCGTGGGGGTCCAAGATGGCTGAGTTTCCAGCTGGGGAATGTGAGGAACAGTAATGCCAGAACTGAGAGGGTGTGCCCAGGAGAGGAAAGGTGGCTTTGCCAGGTAGCCTGGGGAGCCTGTAGAAGGCTGGCCTAATAGATAGGCCTGAGCAGGTATTCAAGGCCAGTGCTCAAAACTGGTCAGGGCTGAAAATGGCAACTTGCAATCATCAGGCGTAGAGCCAGGGAGTAGTTAAAGCTGTAAGACGGGGGAGGCTCCCACAGGGAGAATTTGACAAGAAAGCGGAGGGCACTCCCACAGTTCATTCCTGCACTGGGGCGCAGGGCCTACTGAAGATGTCTAGCGCGGCCCTGCCCACAGGAGCTCCATTTGGTTGGGAAGACACACACAGCAAAACTTCGGCAGCCTCAAGGAAGCCGCAGATGCTACCAGTTAACACGTCAAGCCCTGCCTTTGTAGCTTAACCAAGTGCTTTCATAAGTCACAGCAGTGGTCAAGGCACAGGTAGACAGACACTGTGGCGTTTGTGGAAAGATCACTGGCTTTGGGGACTCAAGCTGGCATCCCAGCTCCACCCCTTCCTGCGAGACCCTGAGCAAGTCTCCCGGTCTCCGGGGCTTCACCTGTAAGGTCAGTATAAGCAGGGCTGCGGTAGGGGTGAAATCTGAGATGGCACAGCCAACTCAGTATTTTGAAACCTGGCAAATAAAGGGAAAGAAACACCCACGCTTATTTTCCTGTCTACACTGTACCTCAGAGAAACCAAGTAGTTAATGAGGGAAAATTCTTTTTTAATTGGTAAAATTCAGCTAAAAAGTGCAGAAGGAATGACAAAAATTAGAGTGTCATTATGGTCCTGCAGCTCCTAATGAAATGATGAATCTGTGTGATGATCAGCAGCAGCAGCTAAACCAGCTGGGGAAACTTCTCACGACTGGATCGGGCTGACAACGCCTGAATCCGCCCAGCAGCCATAACCCGATGTTATGAGGTGACACCATAGGAAGCACACAGCCCCACCTAGAAAGTGTTCCTGCCAGAAAGATTGAGCTTGATCAAGCCTATAGATGTAACCACTGGTTTACAGGAGATAGCAGGGACAGAGAAACAAGCTGAAGGACACATGAGGCTGCAGTCAGCAGGTTGGGGGGCAACCATAGGGCAAATGAGCCTGTTTCCTCATTGAATACACAGGAAGGAAAAAATGGAGGAGGAACTTGTGGTTTAAAAGAGATTTAAGAGACATTTCAATCAAATGCAGACTTTATATGGAATCTAATTGGAGTAAGCCAAAAAACATTTATGGGATAATTGTGAAAGGGAACACAGACTGGGTATCAGATGAAATGAAAGAATTAGTGGTAAATTTTTAAGTGTGATGATATTAAGGCTATTTTATGTTTTGAAGGTACACATAGAAATATTTGCAGACGAAATGATATGACATCAGAAATCGCTTTAAAATAATCCAGCAACAGGTGTATATGTGGAAGAAGTGAGGGTGGGTTAAAAGATGAAACCAGACTGCCCATGAGCTGATAATTTTTGAAGCTGGGTGACAGGGACATACAGTTCATTATATTATTTTCTCTACTTTGTGTGTTTAAAAATTTCCACTCAGGAGGAAGAAAGAAGATACAGAAAGTACCTGACACATAGCAGCTCAATAAATGATGCTGTTATTTTATGATGAACAAACCACACTTTAGGGAGATTAAGTAACTTACCCAAAGTCACATAGAATTGGCAAAAACCATTACCTGCTTCTCAGGAAGTCCCGTGTGTAGGCCAGTTGGGCAGCATAATCACAAAATAATCACAAAAGCAACTTACTGAAATTGAACTTTTATTTCAAATAACTGTAATATCTAGAAACTAGACAACTAATCACAGTCAAAACAATTTGCTTAATTGGAAATTAAAAGTAGTTGACTTGTGGGAGAGCAAACGGTGGGGTGCTAGCCGTGGCACTCTGAGAATGGTTATACCCAAGAAAGCATAAAAATAACCAATGGCCTTCTGATATACAATCTGGATATGCAGCATTTACAGCAAATAACATAAAAAGAAAGAAGGAAGAAAGGAAAAGGAAAGAAAAGAGAAAAGAAAAAAACACCACAAAATCCCAAACCTCAGAAATTAATGTTCGCTTAAGAACACAGTGGTAAAGACTTTTGGTAGCAAAATTTGCACAGTTCTTAAAATGGGAGTCTTCAAAAGTACTTCTTCAAATCCAAAAGCTAATGAAAACAGAAGAGAGAACAGTTACGCTGGCTTACGGGGGCTGTCGCCTGTCACGAAGATGGCCATCAGTCCTGCTTCCAAAACACAGTGAGAACCGGTGAGCCTGACAGAGCTGAAGGCAGAGGCCGCTGGCAGGCACTGACGTCGCCGATTGTACGAGAACGCGCTGGGATCAATTCATCACGGACAGTGAAAGCCGCTACTGCTCCTCCTGGCTGACACTGAGGTTGCCTTTCTGCACCTCAAGCTCCTCGGCACTGACCATTGATGGGTCAATAGCCGCGTATTTGGTTCCGTGAAATTGCAGCAAATGTATCTGTTGAAATGCAGAATCATTACTTTAAAAGGCTGTATTACAAAGTAAAGTGGGTATTGCCTTATACAAAAAGCCTGGTAGGAAAACATCACCACAGGTAGATAAATGTTTTATACTTCTCCAAGTTCCTATAAAGTCTCCTTATAAACATATTTTTTTTTCAATTTCAGCATATTGCGGGGGTCCAAGTGTTTAGGTTATATATATTGCCTTTGCTGCACCTGAGTCAGAGCTTCAAGCGTGTCCATTCCCCAGACGGTGCGCACCGCACCCATTCGTGTGGCTATACCCATCCTCTCCTCCCCCTCCTATCCTCACAGACATCTTTGGCGGCATGCTGCTTCCCTTCTGTTGCTGTGAGTTGGGGCCTTCCAGTCTTCTGCTACTATGACTAATGCCGCGATGAATATCTCTGGGCATCAAGTTTTTCTATGTTTAGGATTCTGTCTTTAGGATTTATTTCTACAAGTGGATGACAGGTTCAAAGGATGTGACTGGTTTTTAAGGCTCTTGATACTTCTTGCCAAACTGTCAAAGCAATCACTCCTCTCCACTGTGCTATTACCCATTTAGGTAAAGTATGAAGAGGTGGTATTTGTTATTTTTTTTTTAAGGCATTAAAATTAGATCAAGAAGTCACTTCATAGGACTCAGACTGAGCCCATTTAGGTCTGGTGTCTTGCCTTGGCTAAATTCACTGTGTCTAGGAGGCAGGTCACACAGCACCAGCGGCTACCTCAGCGTGTGGGTACAGGCCTTCTCTTCTTGGAAAAGGGATGGCGGACAGAGTCACCCAGGAATCTCTAACACTCCTGTTTGAATTGTCCTACAAATTGTATATGTAAAAAAATTATATATGTAGCCCAGCTGGGCACTTTTATCAAGTAAATGCCTCATTCCTATAATGAATTCTATAGTTCCCTTATTCCTTTACCCTACTATATAAAAATTAAAAAAGCTTTATATGGTGTAAACCATACATTTTGGGTTCCAAGTGCTCTGAGCTCCAAGCTGGGACTTACCTGGACATAAAGATTCACCTCTGCACTTCTGCACAGGTACGGGAAATTGCCTCCTGTTTTAAGGTGAGCTCTTCGGGCATTGGGATACAGCTTGTACATTTCTTCTTTAGCGTCAGTTGAAAGTGCACTCTGGTCGAACACCTTTTAAAAAACCAAAAAGCTGAAATCTACTGGTATGTTAATATATTCTTTTCACATCTTTAGCCGACGCATTCCTTTCTCATGAAAACACAAGGCTGAGCCCTGAGCAGCCTAAGCCACCTCCTTGTGCTGATCCCTGGTGACTTCTAAGTCCAACCTAAGACATTAGCTACAGATTTGCTGCCAAGTGTCTCTTGCATTTGGGGGTGGGGGTGGAGTCAACATTTTTCCTCAAATATAGCTAACTAAATTAGCAAAATATTAACAGGAAACAATCATGGAAAATGCCAATTAATTTCAAAAAGGGCTGGGCGAGGTGGCTCACGCCTGTAATCCTAGCACTCTGGGAGGCCGAGGCGGGAGGATCACTCAAGGTCAGGAGTTCAAAACCAGCCTGAGCAAGTGCGAGACCCCGTCTCTACTAAAAGATAGAAAGAAATTAATTGGCCAACTAAAAATATATAGAAAAAATTAGCTGAGCATGGTGGTGCATGCCTGTAGTCACAGCTACTCAGGAGGCTGAGGCAGAAGGATCGCTTGAGCCCAGGAGTTTGAGGTTGCTGTGAGCTAGGCTG
>CAUYRT010085013.1:0-49388 GCA_963574885.1 Lepilemur ruficaudatus
GTGCCGTGGCGTCAGCCTAGCTCACAGCAACCTCAAACTCCTGGGCTCAAGCAGTCCTTCTGCCTCAGCCTCCCGAGTAGCTGGGACTACAGGCATGCGCCATTATGCCCGGCTAATATTTTCTATATATTTTTAGTTGGCCAATTAATTTCTTTCTCTTTTTTTTTAGTAGAGATGGGGTCTCACTCTTGCTCAGACTGGTTTCGAACTCCTGACCTTGAGCGATCCGCCTGCCTCGGCCTCGCAGAGTGCTAGGATTAGGCATGAGCCACTGCGCTAAGCCTGGAAATTCTTTATAAGTGTTTGAATAAGGGGTCCTGCATTTTCATGTTGCGCTGAGTCTCAGAAAGTATGTGACTAATTCTGATCCCACAGATAGTGGGAAGGGGCTGAGGATCCTTTAATGGCCTGCAGTGCACAGGGCAGGCCTGCACGGTGAATAATTGCCCTGTCCAAAATGCTCTGATGAGAAGCACTGATTGCTAAGTGATGGTTGAACTCTGAGGGGCTGCAATTTTTAACTAGTCTACTGGAAGCTAATCTGAAATTTTCAAGAATAGTGTATGTCCTTCAGGAAAGTTGCTTTGATATACTTCCTGTACTTAAGAATGTGGAGGGTCTACGGCAGTTGGGCATTTTTGTCTCTCATTTTTGTTTCCTGAGATTCATAACATACCCTATAGTAGCCTTCTGTGCCTTGGCCCTGTTCTCGTCCATTAACTGGCCTGTTGAAATGTAGATGATTATAGCCTTAACTTATTTTATTTCTGGTTATTAGGAGATACATTAAGAAAACGCCAACTCAGTAGGCTCTGTGACAAAAACAATTATGATTCCAGAAGAATTTCTGATGAATAATAATGTTCTAAGCTAAGCACTTATATTGTTTCATTTAATTTTTCCATTCATCTTTTATGTTGATTATGATTATCCCAATTTTATAGATAGGGAAATTGAATCTTAGGGGAGTGAAGAGTGAAGAGAAAACGATTAGAAGGAAATGGTGTATCTTCTTTCTTGACTTCTTTTTAGATCACTCAACTTTTAGATGAAATCTAAGAATCCATAGATACTTCTCTGTTTCATTGACGTTTCCCAAAATGTATCAGGTCTAACAAGAAAAACTAGGGTTGGAATCCACTGATATATGTTGCCATTATACACTTACACTGTTATAAAACCCTAAGATGGTGATATTTTCATGTTGCACCAAGATTTATTATACCTAGGCTGAAAATATAATACTCTGCATGAGACAAAAATACTGAATTAGAAAGTGAAAGATTTAATCATTTCTAGAGTCGTATAATGGTAGGGCTGGAAGAAATTTTTACAGCACTCCTGTACCAACCCATACATTTTACAGACGTTGAAACTGAGGTTTAGATAGGTTTATTATCTTATATATGTTCACATAATCGATATATGACATTAGTGACAACGCCAGGAATATAATTTGTGGGTTACAGTGAATTCTCAGTTCTTAGTCTCTCCAAACATTACCTTGTTTCTCTTTGGTCAGTTCTGAGTCTAGATGGAATAAAACAGCCACATTGATGGTTTGACAGATTTCTTCTTCAATGGAAATAACTCGCATGGAATTCAGATAGTCTGTTGATATCCTGTGTGTATGTTATAGTTTATTTGGAGCTTCTGTAACTCAAAGAGATGTCTTTTTTGAAGAGAACTTTAACTTACATAGGTTCAACTCTGTGTAGAACGTAGTGGAAAATAATTTCTCAATAAGTTGAAAGAATGGGTTGCAGACAGTCATATGTGTTGAGGAAGCAATTCTGTCACTGGGGCTGTGACCCAATAGTATGAGTAACAGGAATGAAATAGAAAATGAGGCACTTGGAGAGGTGAGAAGAGATATATTCTTACTTACATTTCTGAGGCAATTCAGAATTGAGAAGCATTTGTTTGTTTTGTATTGGTCTTTACTTTTGGGATACATCAAAATGTGAAGATGGGTGATCTCATAAATTAATATGGATCACAAGGGCTTTTTAATTTCTTCCTTCCTTCTACAACTCTATTAAATAATATTAAAGCCAGGGAGTCTACGCTTGTAGATGTTTCTTTAGTCAACAGTATACTTAAAATTCTCCAAGATATATCTCTGACCCTGGGTTTGATTGTAAGGCTATATTCTTGATGTGTTCAGCCTTGAGGGCTCCTTCTCAGGCCTTGGCAAAGGCCCTGAAATGACCTTTCCTTGGCCTGCTTCCTCTGATGAATGAACTCAGCACATTTTTGACAAAAATGAAGGCTGGCTTTTTTAAGGCCTTCTTTAGAGAGATATAAATCTCTTGCTGCTTTGGAGCTGCAGACTATTTATAAGCCAAAGTTTATGCTCCCTCAACTAGAAAATTTTCCTCCTTCTAGTCTTGCAGGGTCTCACAAGGATCACTGGACATATCCATCAGCATTGAAAAAAATGGCAAATTATAGGAAATGGTCTTGCTAATTGGACAAAGGTCTCAGGTATAGGTATAGCTCTTCTTTTTTATTGCCAACTTTCTTTATGCTATAGGAATACAGGTGAGTGTTGTTTTTCTTTCTTAATTCAACTGAATTTTCTGTAGGGTCAGGTCAACCCATAAGACCCTGGATCTTTGTTCTTAGACTTTTTTCAGTAATGAACCCTCCTGTATACTGGTTTTCTATAATATTTCCTATGGTGCTGATCATGAGCCATCTTTATTTCTCATTCCATACATACTCCCTGGGTAATACATCTATCCTCATGAGCCCAACCATCATCTCTACATACATAACTCATTGCCACACAAATATATATCTCATGACTTCTATGTCTTTCTTGAACTCCAAATCTATGTTTCTGATGGTTAGATACTTCCACATGGATTTCCTTCAGGAACCTCCAAGTTAAATAGAAATCACTGGTCACCTTTGTATCATCACCACCCCTTTCTGCCTCTCTCTTCCATTTTTTTTTCTCTTATTTTCTTTCTTGCTTTATAACATAATCTTATGCAGTTTAGGCAAGTAATACCTTAGAATAATCCTCAGCTCTTCTCTCTTGCCATGTGTCTAATAGATCATTAAATGTGCTTTTTGGGGTACTTTTTATTGAAGTATTAACAAACATTTATAAACATGTACAAATTATACATGTATGGTTCGCTGAATGTTCACAAAGTGAGCAAGACCTGTAACACTAACCAAATTATTAGCACCCTGAAGCCCCCTTTGGCCCCCCATCACCTTTAGCCCTGCCCATCCAAGGTACTTCTTACTTACCATTTAACACAATAGAATAGTTGGCCTGTTTTTGAACTTTATATGTTAATAAAATACTGTGTGTATTCTTTTGTGTCTGCATTCTTTTGGCCAAAAGTATGTTTGTGAAATTCATCCATACTGTTGCATGTAGCAGTACTTTGTTCATTCTTATTGTTTAGTATATATTGGATGAATATTTTATAGTTTATTGATTCGTTCTACTGCTCATGATAGACATTTGATTTGTTTCTAGTTCGGGGCTATAGAAATGTTGCAATGATGATTCTTGTACCTGCCTTTCAGTGCACACATTATACATTCCTGCTGGACAAATACCTAGGAGTGGTCTTGCTTGTGCATAGGATATGCATTTGTTCACTTTCAGGAGATGTTGCCAGACAGTTTTTTAAAATGATTGTGCCAATTCATATTACCATCAGCAGCATATGAGAATTTTTGGCTGTTCCTTATGCTCACCAGAACTGGGTATTAGGAGCCTTGTTAGCCATCATGGTCCATGTGAAGTGGTAGCTCACCATGGTTCTAATTTGCTTTTTTCCCTAGTGACTGATGAGGTTGAACATTTTTCTTACATTTCTTGGCCATTTGAGTATCCTTTATTGTGAAATGATTTTCAGTCTTTATTCATTTTTTAAATGGAATTGTTTGTATGTTAGATTCAACTTCTGTGTCAAATTATGAATTGCAATTTTTTCCTCCCACACTGTACCTTGCATTTCATTGTCTTAATGGTGTTTGCTGATGAACAGAAGTTCTTAATTTTAATGTGGTCCAATTCATCACTGCTTCCTTAATGATGAGTGCTTTTAATGTTCTGTTTAAGAAATATTAACTATGTTTTGTAAGATTTAAAGAATCTTTTGATGTCAATATGCAGACACTGGCACTCAGATAGGTGGAAGGCAGAACTCTTTGTTACTTATAGCTACAAATGAGAGAAGGCTGCCAGGCAGGGCCCCCCTGGGGGTTGTACCTGGAGACAGGGTAACAGCAAGCTGAAGCTGTGGGAAGCAGCTTATGTATGGCAGGCAAGATGGGCTTAGCTAGGTTTCCCAGGTTCCCTGTGAATTGACTAATTTGAATAATTTTCAGGGCTCTGGGCATAGGGGATATCCCTAACTATCTGGTACCCGGCTCTAGGATGATGAGGGTAGGTGCTAGTGGCCTTGGTGTGTGAGAGCCCAACAAGGAAACTGGTTGAGGTGCACCTTTCATCAGCTGTTCAGAAAGGAAAACTGACTGTTCTCTAGCCAGAGCCTCAAGATTGGATCAAGAAAACATTAAAAAAAATTACAGACTACCACAAGATTCATTATTTTATCTTTCATAATTAGGTCTAGAGTTGATCTGAAGCTAACTTTTTTGTGTGAGCTCATTTCAAGATTCATAATTGTACACATGAATAGCCAACTGATTCAGTACTATTTATTGGGAAAAAATTCCTTTTGCAACCAAAATTCAGCTGTCCATTACCTCTCTTTCTACCAAAACCATGCTGTATTAATCACTATGGCTTTATAGCCACAGTATCTGTAGTGATCTTGATGTGTGCTCATGTGATATCCAGCTGCTCCTAGCCTTGGTGGTTGTTATTATCTCCTCCTCCTCCTCCTTCCCCTTTCCATCATCTTCCTTCTTCTCTTCTTTCCTTCTCTACTTGTTCCTCCTTGTATTCTTCCTTCTTCTACTTGTCTTCCTTATTCTGTCCCCCCACCTTGGCTTCTTACCTTTCTCCTTTTTCTTTTTCTTCTCCTCCTTTTTCTTCTTCTCTTCCTCCTCCTTTTTCTCTTTGGTTGTTTTAGAAATTTCTAGCTCTTTGCCTTTCTATAGAAATATTAAAGGCCATTTGTCAAACTCCTGAGATTTTAATTAGGGTATCAATGAAACAATGGACCAATTTGGGGAAAGAAATGTCATCTTTATAATATTGAGTCTTTCAATCTGTGAACATGGTATAACCTTGAATTTATTATAATTAGGTCATCTTTGATTTTCTCCTTTGATGCTTGGTAGTTTACAGCAAAGAATCCTATATACATTTTGTGAAATTTATGCCTCAGTATTTTTATGCTATTTAAATGATATTGCTTTTATAATTTTGATTTCCAACTTTTAAATTCTAATAGGCAAATATAATTGATTTTTTTTTGTGAACATGTTATATCTCTTCATTTATTTAGGTCTTCATCTATGTAATGTTTTATAATTTTCAAGTTGCTTAAGATGTTGGAGCACTATTATGTACTCTATGGACTACTTTGACAGAGTAGGTTTTTGAATATAATTGATTTTTGTATAATGACCTTGAATCTGTGATCCTGAAAAAAATCATTTTAGTTCTGTGTAGTTCTCTGTAAATTCTATTGGTTATCTATGTAGACAATCATGTCATGTGCAGTTAGAGATAGTATTATATCCAACTATAATTGGATTTATTTATTTCTATTTCTATTTATCTATTTCTCTTTGCAATCCTAGCAATTTTTGCCTCATGTGTTTTCATGGTCTGTTGTTAGGTACATATGTGTTAAATATCGCTGTGGTTTCTTAGAGAATTCAGCCCTTTACCACTATATAATGCTCTTCTTTACCTCTGATGATTTTCATTTTTTGAATTGTGCTTTGTCTGAAATTAATATAACTGCTACAACTTTCTTTTGGCGAGTGTTAGGATGGTATATCTTTCTCCATACAGATCCTTTTAACCTATCTGTCTTTATATTTAAAATGAATGTCTTACAGACAACATGTAATTGTCTTTTTTAAAATTCACTCTGACAATCTCTACCTTATAATTGGCATATTTAGCATTTAACACAGTAGAGTAGTTGGCTTGGTCTTATTTAAAGTGATTATTGATATAGATGGATTAATATTTACCATGTTTGCAACTGCTTTCTATTCATTGAACTTGTTCTTTGTTTCTTTCCCCCCTCTTTTTCTGCCTCCCCTGGTTTCCATTGAGCACTTTATTTGATTCCATAGCTCTCCTTCTTTGGCATATCAATTATATTTCTTCAAGAATTTTTTTCTAATGCTTGACCTAAAGTTTGTAATATACATTTACAACTATCCTATGTTCAACTTCAAATAATACTCTACCACATAATGGGTAGAGTGACCACCTTGTAACAGAGTATTCATAATCAGAGACTCCCACTTGTCCCCTATGAAATTGCTGTTATTCATTTCACTTATCTATATGCTATCATCACCTAATATAGTGCTTTATTATTACTCTAACCAAGGAGTCATCTTTTAAATCAATTAAAAATAAAATATTTTATTTTACCTTTATTTACTCCTTTTCCAACACTCTTCCTTTCTTCATATATCCTTGAATTTCTGATATATATTATTTTTCTTTTTCTCTGAAGAACATTTTAACATTTTTCACAGAATAGGTTGACTGGCAGTGAATTTTCTCAGATTTATTTGTTTGAGAAAGTCTTTAGTTCTTCTTCACCATTGAAGGTTAATTCCACTGAATATAGAAATCTATTAAAATGTTTTGTTCCACTCCCTTTTAGTTTGCATAATTTCTGATGAGACATCTTCTGTAATTCTTATACTTGTTTTTTCTGTGGGGGCTTTTCATGTCTGCATCTATTATAAGTTCGAGTTTTGGGGCTGCTGTAAATCCGAGCCTGGGATATAGGAGGCAGAGACAAAACAACAAAAAAAAAAAATCAAAAAAGCAAAACAGGGAATTCACCACTGAGTCTTTGAGTACTGAGATCCTTATCCACTTGTCATGTTGTGATCCCCTTTCATAATCTTCTGGTGGATGCTTTATTGCATTTTTACTCTAGCGTTTTTAGTTATAGATATGGAAAAAATAGGGTGAAGTGTGCTTACCCCATCTTATTTAGAGCCAGAAGTAACATTTTTAATATTATGTGTTTGAGACTAAGTTATTTGCTAATATCCTCTGGACTGTGTTGATTTTTTTTTTTTTTTTAAAGCAGGCAGTCAACCCAGTGAGGGTCACGCAAGTTCTGTTTTGCTTTCAGTAGGTGGTAGCTCAAATGTCATTAAAAGATGACTCAGAGGAAGTATTTTGGATGCATGTTAGGATGATGATACCGTAAGTAGCTGAGAGAATGCCAAAGTAAAGTCTAGAAGATATAATGAGACTGAATTTGAGCATGGGGATTTGGGATAATTCTGGCATGCCTATATGAAGTTCTTGAGAATCTATCATGTTTAACATAAGGTCAATAAAAGGCACATCTTCCAAGAATTTACCGTGTGTCACTGGGATGGAGAAATGAGTAAAAAGTAACAACTAAAACTAACTTTTGTTGTGCTCTTCCTATATGCCAAGCATGAGTGATGTTCTAAATATTTTACATGTGTCAACATATTTGATCCTCACCATAACCCTATGAAATAGGTACTGTTATAATCTACTTTTTAGATGAGGAAATTAATACATAGATAGGTTAAGCAACTTGCCCGAGATCACACAGCTACTAAGTGATAGAGCTGGGATTCAAAACCCTGCGTTCCAGACTCTATGCTTTCAATTTTTATACTATTACCACATTTTTGGTAACTTGATCTCTCTAGCTATCAATTACCTCCTGTCTAAACTAAGGGGAGTAATCTAATAGAATATGTGGGATAACAAAATGACAACATATATAAAGAGCCTAGAAATAGTGTTCAAATTATATGATTTCCTTTTCCTTTTTCCAAATGGTTCAGTTGTTGGAAAATACTGTCTGTAACTACAGGTCCATGTTTCTAATCTTTCACTTATTTTTGAAGATTGTCATGTTACTTCAATAAAAATTTCATAACACTGGAAGAAAAACATCCTCTGTTTTTCTTTTTCTACAAATTTAGAGAGCTAATATTGAAATACAATAAACACATACTCACAGTGTGCAATTTAATAAAATTTGACATTTATGCACCCATGAAACTATCTTCATAACATGTTCAGCATACCCATCACCCCCCAAAGTTTTCTCATGCCCCCGTAATTCCTTACTCCTGCCCTGCCTACCCCCATTTCCAAGCAATCACTGATTTGATTTCTTCCATTATAGACTATTTCACATCTTCTAGACTATTATATTAATTAAATAATACAATATATACCATTTTGGGGGATTCTTTCAATATAATTATTTTGAGATTCAACCATGTCATGTGTATTAATAGTTCATTTCAAACTTTAATTGCTGACAAATATTCCATTGTATAGGTATACAACAAATTTGTTTATTCTTCTACTTTTTGATAGACATTTATATCAGTTCCAATTTTTAACTTTATTAAAAATAAAGCAGCTATGAACATTTGTGTACAAGTGCTTTCATATGGTAGGTGTGTGTTTAACTTTTTAAGAAACTGCTAAACTGTTTTATAAAGCAATTGTACCATTCTACATTTCCACCAGTAGTATATAAGAGTTCTAAAAGCTCTAAATCCTTACGGACACTTGGTATGCTTAGTCTTTTTAATTATAGTCATTCTAAGGATGTCTATAGTGGTTTTGCATTGTGATTTCAATTTACATTTCCCTAAGGCAAATGGTGTTCATCAATCATTTCATGTGCTTTGCCACCCATATATCTACTTTGGTGAAGGGCCTGCTTTACATTTTCTGCCTATTTTTTCTATTGGATTGTTTTCTTATTTTTAAGTTGTAAGATCCCATTATATAGTCTGAATACAAGTACTTTTTCTCAATATGTTTTGCAAATACTTTTTCCTAGGCTGCAGTTTATTTATTTTTTATTTCCGTAACTGTCTTTTGAAGAGCAAAGACATTTAATCTTAATAAAATCTAACTTATTGATTTTCCCTGTTATAGTTCTTGCTTTGGATATTTAAGACATGTTTGCTGAACCCAAGATTACTAGAATTTTTTTTTTCTGTTTTCTTCTAGATGTTTTATAATGTTAATTCTTATACTTAGCTTTATGATCACATTCCAGTTAATTTTTACATATAGTGTGAGGTAACAATCAAGATGTATTTTTTTTTATGCATGTGAACATCTCACTCCTTTATCACCAGTTCAATCTGTGTAAAAAATTATTCTTTGCCTGTTGAATTGTTGTGGCATCTTTGTAAAACATCAATGCACTATATACATGTAGATATATTTCTGGACTTTGTATTTTTCTTCCATTGACCTATGTTTCTGTCTTGATGCCAGTACCACACAGTCTTGATTTCTGTATCTTTATATTGAGTCTTGAATATAAATAAGGTTAAGTTCTGCGAAGTTGTTGAACTTTTTTAAAGCTATTTTAGGTCATTTACATTTCTATGTGAATTTTAGAATTAGTTTTCCAACTTCTAAAAGAAATTTCTGCTGGGATTTTGATTGAGATTGTGTTAGGCCTATAGAACAGTTTGGGTAGCATTAAAATATTAACACTATTGATTGTTCCAATCCAGGTACATGTTTCTTTTTTTCTATTTTTTTACATTTCTTTTATTTCTCTCAGCAGTATTTTATAATTTTCAGTTGACAAATTGATCCCTTAATATTTCTTATTTTATGCTATTATTTAATTTTAATTTCTGTTACTTTTTTTCTATATATGAATTTAATTGACTTTTATATATTTATCTTATATTTGTTACCTTAATAGACTCATTTGTAGTCAAGTAGTTTCTTTTGTACATTATTTGTGATTTTCTCTGTAGATGATAATGTCTTTTCCAAATAAAAGTGGTTTTATTTCTTTCTTTCCGATGTAGTTGTCTTCTCTTTCTATTTCTTCCTTTGTTGCAGTAATTAGAACATCCAGTAATATATTGAATAGAAGTGGTAAAGTGGCCATCCTTGTCATGTTCCTGATCTTAGGGAGAGTTTTTAACTAAAATTTAATTTTTTTTTAATATATAATATTATTCAGGCTACCCATGTCTTCTTGAATGAATGTTGATGTTTTGCAACTTTAAAGAAATTCTTTCATTTCATCTTAGTTGTTAAAATTATTGACATAAAATTGTTTATAATGTCCTCTTATTACCTTTTAAACTTCGGTAGAATCTATACTGATGTCACCTCACCCATTCTTGATATTGAGTTTACCAGTTCTATCATTCTTCCTGATTGAGTCTGGCTAATGTATATATATGTTTTTTTTAAAATCTTTCCCAAGACTAACTTTGGTTTCATAAATTTTCTTTCATTGTTGTTCTCAAAATTATTGATTTTTGTCTTTTATAATTATTTCTTGGCTGCTTACTTAATGTTTAATTTCCTCTTTTTTGAGTTTTTAAAGGTGGAAGCTAAAGTCATTGATTTGGGACCTTTCTTCTTTTCTAACATAGACCTTTAATATAAAAATTTTACTCGAATGCTTTGTTATATCCACACAATTTTGATATATGGTATTTTAATTTCTGATTAGTTTAAAATATTTTCTATTTTACCTTTATTGATTCCTGTCTCTATTTAATATTTTATTTCCAAATATTTTGGGATTTTGCTGTTACTTTTCTGTTGACTTCTAATTTAATTCCATTTTGGCCAAGAAATATACTTTGTCTTGTACTTTTTATTAACAAGGAAGAGCAAAAGTTTGTTTTTTCTTTTTTTTACGAAGTTCACTATATCAAATTTTCTTCTTATGAATTGTGTTTTTTGTGTCAACTCCGTGAACTCTTTCCCTAGTCTGAGATCACAAAATTTTTCTCCTGTGTTCTTTTATGGATGTTTTGGAATTTTATAGTTTACATTTAAGTCTGTGATCCATTATGTTAAAATTGTATAAAGTATGAGAGGTTTAAGTTAAGGTTTTTCTTTTTTCTTTTTTTTTTTCTTTTTAGCTCATGAATGTCCAATTGTCCCAGTACCATTTATTGTAAAGGCTCTTTCCCCTCCATTGAATTATTTACTCCTTTGTCAAAAATGATTATATTTGTGTAGAACTTTTTTGGGGGTTCTCTATACTATGTCATGGATTAATGTAGCTGTCTTTCCACTAACACCATACCATCTTAATTACTACACTTATATACTTTCACATTGAGAAGAGAGATTCCTTGCACTACTTTATTCTTTCTTTCCTTTCCCATATAAATAAAAGTTTGTCTATGTCTGTAGAGAACCTTGTTGAGATTTTGATAGGCATTGCATTAAACCTATAGATCATTTTAGGAAGAATTGTCACTATGGAACAGTTTCATCGTATATTGAGTCTGCTAATCCATGAACTTGGTATGCCTCTCCTAGTGTTTAGGTCTTTTAAAAATTATTTTCACCAGCATTTTATACTTTTTAAAACAAATCCTATATATACTTTATTAGATTTATACCTATGTATTTCATGTGCTTGAAACCATTGTAAATGGTATTGCATTAATTATTTCATATTCCACTTGTTAATTGCCACTATATGTATATAGAAAATGTAGTTGATTTTTGTGTTGACCTTGTGTCCTGCCACCTTATTGAAATCACTTATTAATTCTAGGAGTTCTTTTGTAGATCCCTTGAGGTGTTTTATGTCGACAATCATGTTGTCTGCAAATAGAGACGGGGTTTTTCCTTCTTTTCCAATGTATATGTTTTTCCTTGATTTATTGCCTTTCAAGACTTATTAGTTGGGACAAAAATGGCCTTAATCTATAGCTAATTTTGCCCCACTGTGAAGTCAATACCTTTTAGGTATTCTACCTAATGCCCCATGGCTTATTAGATTTTCCATTGTAGCTGTTGGGAACATGAACTATTCCCTTCTCTGTGTAATGTCTTGGGATTGTTTCCTCTGCTCCTTTCATGGAATTCATTCTAGCTCTCGTCTAAAGACCCATGTAGTTACCTCACACGCATCACCTGGCTAGTACTCAGCTAAAGCCTTGAGGGGAACTCTCTGCAGCTTTTCAAAACTTTTATGATGCCGCTGTGTCTGCTTCAGTAGCCTGCCTTTTGAATTGCAGCCACCTTACCCTCCCTTTAATTCCAGCTCCATCTCCTCAATTCAGAGAAACTCTGGACTTCACTTGGGGCCCCCTGTTCTCTGTTATGAGCTGGAAATTCTCTCCAGGCAGTAAACTGGAGCAGTCTGGAGATGACCTTATTTGTTTCCCTTCTCTTAGGACACACTATTCTGTGCTGCCCTTGGGCCAAGGTCTTTCATGTGTTTTGTCCAGTGTTTTAGTTGTTTCAGGTGGGTGGGATGTAAACATGATTCCTGTTAGCCTATCTTTTTTGGAATGGGAAGTATCATAAAACTCTATTTCGACCCAGCATCTTTTAGAAGCTTGTTAGCTCTGGATTGTTACATTTTAAACTCTACCATTTTCCTGTAAGCAAAAGAGACATAGGCCAAGCCATCCTTGTAAGGAACTCATACTAAGCATTTCCTGAGTCTCCTGGCTGATGTTTCCTTTGGGGACATTGCCTTTGGAATCTAAACATGGGTGTTTGTCGTACCAAGGAGAATCTGCATGGTGGCTAAGAAGTCAATATTTCAAGAGGCTTGGATGCACTCTGCTGAAAAATGAGACAGTGCTGAGTTGGCTGGCATTACAGGGAGAAAGTGGCATTGTATTGCAATGGTGACTTTTTAATGGTCTAAGGAAATAATCACTCTATTTAATGTGTATTGGTATGGGGGGGTGTTGTGTAGGTTTCTTGAACAGATTCATTATGATCAGTTGTGTGGATTATAATGAGGAAGATGCTTATTTGAAGCAAATTAAAGAAAGCATTTAATAACGAGGATTGCATTTGTAGCTTTAAAGTTTCTCTTTCCCCTTCACCTACTTCCTTGTCATCCCTTCATTGGGGAGATGCACTTCCATGGCCCTAGTGTTTTTTCCCCTTTTAAAAATTTTTTGACATTTCTCCGTATACATTTATCTTACATATTTTAAGCAAGTAGAAGGATCCTAATATCCATAGTTGCATAGTCCATGCATGCCTAGGCCTATATGACCAGTATTTGTAACACAAAATCCTGATCTGTTTCAACATCCCACAATTATGGAGGAGAGGACGTTGTCACTCCTTGCACCATTGTTTTCTTGTAGGACCCTTGAAGACTAATGTAGAAACTTTTGCCGTTCTCAAGACAATTCAAGCCCTCCCCTCCCCTTCATGTCACACCTTGCCCTGTGCTCACCACTCCAGCTCAAGCATAATCCTACTGTTCCCACTCAATAGAATGAGGGTAAAGATGTTGCATTGCATTCTCTTCCTCCTACGTCAATCCTATTTTTGAAGAGGAGACAAACCAACCAACAAATTTACATCTTGAGTTGGCCCCAAACAGGATATTTGTAGTTGGAACTAAGTCGTAGTGCTTTCTTAATGAAAACCATGCAGAGAAATAGAGGCAGCTCTTGGGCTGACATTGCATTTGAGTTAAAACCTGGCATCTCCACACCATTGACAAGTCTGACAGCTGGAGCAGCAATCACCTCATCATATCTCAGTTGTGTCTCTCCTGGTTTTTGGCATCCTTCCTGTCTAAATTTTTATCAGATGAGCACTTTTCCTTGGCAAGCACTTTAAATACCTTCAACTTGTTTTATCTCTGAACTGTAGCCCTTTGCCCTCAGATGTCATTTCTCACATGTATGACTGGAAGATATTCGGAACAAATTAGTTAAGTATGCAGCTTTAGAGAGCAAATTCTTTTGGCCTTCTCCCCTCTCCATTCTCTCCCAAAATACCAGAGCTTTCTCTTGAAGAGATCTCCATGGGCATTTATTAATTTCATGGAAGCTACTTAATGGTCTTGCAAATTGGAACAGTTGTTGTGAGTTTTGATTGTGACACTATAGGGCTAACTCCACCTGTGCTCTGGACTTCAGCATTGTTTTCTTTGGCTTTGCTTAATTCACAACAATCAAGGACTTGGGGTTGTGACCAGCATTAGCAGGCCTCAAACGCCTCTCATAAATCGAAGCAAACACTGCATTTGGAGGTTCCTTAAGATTAATGGCAGCCTTGATTCTCAGAGGCTGTGCTGAGATCTGGGAGAACGTAATGTTCACTTGGCTTCAGCATTTTCACTTCTAGTTTAAAACCAAACCTGGAAATAGAGGATGGTCTGCAAGGGGTGGAATATGGGCTTGTACGAGGTACCTCCTGTATATGTGGTAAACTCCCCCTGCCTGGCATTCAAAGCCCTTTAGAGTTTTTCCCCCGTCCTTTCCTATAAAAACTCTCAGCTTCTGTGAGCGTGGTCAATTCTTGGCCTCTCCGTCACACCTGGAGCGTTGCTTACTTGATGCATTGAGTGTTGAACAAGGGTACGTGGCAGTTAAGCAACCCCTTCAAAATGCCAAAGAAATTTTTTAACTGATCTTTTAGTAAATAGACAAAACAAATGCATAAAAACAGATAGATTGGTATGTCTTCCCTAGGTCACAGTTTGCCTGTTTTCTAGCCTCTTCATCAGTGCTTGCAGTTAAAATGCGTCCTTTTTTGACTCTTGTCTTTTCTCAGTTAAGGGACAGGGAGGTGGTTTGGTTGCCCTAGTGGATATAAGAAGGCAGTAAACAATAGCTAAGTCATTCTTTTTGCCCTAGCCTCTTTATAAGGTTTATAAGTCCATGGCTGGAAAGACCATGTGCTCCAGTGAGGAGAAAAAATAAAAAGTAACGGTAGTGATAGTACTAGTAGTGATGATGATGATGAACATCACCACGGCCACATTTTTAGAACATTTGCTATGCAGCAGGAACTATTTTTATTTTTTTAAAAATAGCTTTATTGAGATATAATTCATATACAATAAAATTCATGCATTTAAAGTGTAACAATTCAATAGTTTTTAGTATATTTACAGAGTTGTGCAATTGTCACCGCTACCTAGTCTTAGGACATTTTCATCACCCCATAGAAAGCCCATATCCATTAGCAATCACTCTCCATTCCCCTTTGCCCCCCAACCTTTGTCAACTAATAATCTACTTCATTTATATATGTATTTGCCTATTCCGGACACTTTAAATGAATGGAATCATCCAGGGCGACCTTTTGTAACTGACTTATTTCACTCAGCAAAATGTTTTCAAGGTTCCTCATGTTTTAGCCCATATTGGTACTTTATTTTTTTTTAGAGCTGAATAATATTCCATTGTATGGATATACTACATTTTGTTAATCATTTTTATCAGTTGATGAGCATTTGGGTTTCCACATGTTAGAATTTTACTAGGTGCCAGGCACTATGCTTTTATTTTTAACCTTTCATTTTGAATTAAATTTAAAAAGTTGGAAAATTAGTACAGTTATTTCTGATATACCCTTCTCCTAGAATCCCCAAATGTTTTCACCTGGTGTAATTACATTACAGTGATCAAACATTGATACAATACTATTATCGAAAGACCTTATTCAAATTTCTCCCTTTGTACTAATATTCTTTTTCTGGTACCGGATCCAACCCAGGATCACATATTGCATTTAGTTGTCATGTCTCCTTAGTCCATTTTAATCTGGAACATTTTATCATTCTTCCTTTGTCTCGGAGACTTTGAATTTTTTTTAAATTCAAAAATTTAGTATTTTTATATTTTAACAGTTAAACATACTCACTGCAAAAGAATATATAAAGCACATAAAAGAGAATGAGTAGAAATCACCCATTATTTCATTACAGTTAGACGGTCACTATTGACATTTTGATTTATTTCTGTCCTATTCATATTATTGAAAATGTAATTTATATTCTCTTTTAAGCTAGTATTATATTACAAGCAATTCACATGCATTAAAAACTCATAAAAACATAATAAATACTTTCATAATAGTCCATCTTGTGGTTAATACACACACAATGATATCAAGCATATCTATAATGTTAAACATTTAGATTCTCTCCAGTAAAACTAAGTGAAATTAGTCACTGTGTTTGAACTATATTAAGTTCGCTAACTTGTAGTCTGTTTCACCACAACATCTTCAACAATGGGGAAATTCATCTTTTTCCAATGTTCTAAAATTAAATTTCACCATGTCTTTAATTTACATTTGCTTATTAGTGATGTTACCTTTTAAAAGTAGTTGCATCAGTTTGCTTCTCTTCTTTAGTCTTTTTCTTACACAATGTAGATATTTTAAATTATAAAAGAAATCATGGAAAAGGTATATTTTATCACGCTATGCTTATTTTTCTGCCTTATTTTCTTTTCATACACTTTTAATTAAAATTTTACTCTTATATACAGCTATTTATTTTATGGACACATATTAGTTGTACATATTTATGGGGTATATGTGATATTTTAATACATGCATACAATGTGTAATAATCAAATCAGGGTAATTGGGATATCCATCCCCTCAAACATTTCTCCTTTCTTTCTGTTGGAAACATTTCAGAGTTTCTCTTCTAGCTATTTTGAAATATACTATAAATTCTGATTAGCTATAGTTGCCCTACTGTGCTATCAAACATTAGAAATTATTCCTTTTAGCTGACTGTATCTTTGTACCCATTAATCAATCTCTCTTCATCCCTTTCTCCCACTGCCATTCTCAGCCTCTGGTAACCACCATTCTACTCACTACCTGCATGAGATAAGTTTTATTTGGCCCCTACATTTGAGTGAGAACATGCAATATTTGCTTTTCCATGCTTGGCTTATTTCACTTAACACAATGTCCTCCAGTTCCATGCATGTTGCTACAAATGACAGGATTTCATTCTTTTGTATGGCTGAATAATATTCCGTTGTGGACATACCACATTTTATTTATCTATTCATTTGTTCATGGAATCAACATAGCTTGGCTATGGTGGACATTGCTGCAGATAAACTTGGGAGTGCAGATATCTCTGCGATATATTGATTTCCTCTCTTTTGGATATACACTCAGCAGTAGGATTGCTGGGTCATATGGTAGTTTTATTTTTAGTTTTTTGGGGGAAGCTTCATACTGGTTTCCATAGTTGCTGTACTAATTCACATTCCCATAAATAGTATATAAGCATTCCCCTTTTTTTGTATCCTGACTAGCGTCTGTTATTTTCTGTTTTTCTTTTTTTTTTTTTTTTTGATAATAGCCATTTTAAATGGGGGGAGATAATATCTCACTACAGTTTTGATTTGAATTTCCTTAATGATTAGTGATGTTGAACATTTTTCATATACCTGTTGGCCATTTGTATGTCTTCTTTTGAGAGATATCTACTTAGATATTTTTAAAATCAGATATCTTTTTTCTATTGAGTTGTTTGAGTACCTTATATATTCTGATTATTAATCCGTTATTGGATGTACAGTTTACACATATTTTCTCCCATTTTCTAGGTTGTGTCTTCATTTTGTTAATTGTTTCCTTTGCTAAGCAAAAGCCTTTAGCTTGATGTAATCCCATTTGCCATTTTTTCCTTTTGTTGCCTGTGCTTTTAAGATCTTACTCAAAAAATATTTGCCCAGACCAATTGTGCTGAAATATTTCCCCAATATTTTCTTCTAGCAGTTGCATAGCTTCATATCTTACATTTAAGTCTTTAATCCATTTTTATTTGATTGTTGTATAGGGTAAGAGATAAGAGATAAGAGTTTCATGTTTCTGCATATGGATATCCAGTTTTTCCAGCACCATTTGTTGGAGAGACTCTCCTTTCCCCAATGTATGTTTTTGATGCCTTGGTCAAAGATTAGTTGGCTGTAAATGTATGGATTTATTTCTGAGTTCTCTATTCTGTTCCTTTAATTTATGTATCTTTTTTTGTGCCAGTACCGTTGTGTTTTGGTTACTGTAGTTTTGTAGGATATTTTGAAGTCAGTTAGTGTGATGCCTTCATTTTGTTCTTTTTGCTCAGGATTGTTTTGGTTATTCGAGGAGACTTTGATATTTTTGAAGAATACTGGACAGTTATTGTATTCTTCAATTTGGACTTTTTAGATGCTTCTTAATGAGTAAATTCAGATGATGCATATTTTGAAAAAATAGTATGCTGTATACTTCTCAATGCATTATATGAGGAGGTATGTAATATCAATTTGTCCTATTACTGGTGATACTAACTTAGATCACTTGATTAAGGTGGTGCCCCTGAAGTTTCTGAAAACAATTGCTGTTTTACCTGTATTCAATAAGTATTTTGTGGGGAGATATTTTGAAACTATATAAGTATCCTGTTTCACATGATAGTCTTGTTCACCAGTTTTAGCATCCATTGGTACTCACCTGCAACAGTTATTACTGTGGTGTTGCCAGGTGGTGATTTTCTGCTTTCATCATTCCTTCCACATTTGTTCATTAAAATGCCACTATAAGAAAGAGTCTACCGTATTCTCCCATTTATTTATTTATTTAAGTACTTATTAATAACATTATGGTCTCACAGATTCATAGTCTATGGGTTATAATTTATTATTCCTCATTATTTATTTTGATGATTGAACTAAGATTTTCCCATTGGGAGACCTTCCATCTGACTCCTATCTTTTTTTTTTTTAACATGCCCTCATTATTTATTGTGTTATTATTTATTTTCCCAAGCTTATCTTATTTATACTTTTCTTGCTATAGCCTTGGAGTTAGCCATTTCTCCAAGGAAACCTGGTAACTTTGACTGCAGAATGATATTTAGAGATCATGATCTGGACACTATTCTAAACACTCATATTACTTTCTCCCTGTAAGTAAGATATAATTAACAATCCTATTTTTTAATGAAATAACTTGAACCTCAACAAGTTAAGTAACACATCTGATGTCATATAGTGGAAGGTAATAGAGCTGCTATTTGAACCCAGTTACCTTATCTTCAATGTCCACTCTTTAATTTCATGCTGGCATTGGAAAATTTGTCCAGTGTCTCTGAGCCTTCTTATCCTTATCTTCAAAATTAACCTAATACTATTTGCCTCTCAAGATTGTTGTGATGACTTAATAAAAGGACACATGGGAAATTGTCTAGCACAGTATTTGTTCCATAGTGGGCACTCAAATGCTTGCTAAATCTGAGTTACGTTATTTACTCAGTGTTCATAAGCACCTAATTTGTTCTCAGCCCTGAGGTAGAAAATATGCAGGTGCTATGGTTTGAATGTGTTCCCTAAATTGGATGTGTTGGAAACTTAATCCCCAAATATATGTGTTGATGGTGTTTGGAGGTAGGGGAGGTAATTAGAATTAGATAAGGTCATCAGGGTGGGGACCCTATGAATGGAATGGTGGCTTTATAAGAATGGGAAGAGAGACCTGAGCTGACATGCTCTTGCTTTCTCACCAAGTGCTGCTTTCTGCTGTGTATGATGCAGCAAAAAGGCCCTTACAAGATGCTGGCACCATGCTCTTGGACTTCCCATATCCAGAACCATGAGCCAAATAAACTTTCATTGTTTTTAATTTATCCAGTCTGCGGTATTCTGTTACAGCAACAGAAAACAAAGATAGCAGGTTAAAAAATAAAAGATACAGTCCCTGCCATGTAGGAACTTATAACTGAGAAGATGAAACTATAATGCATGAAATTTCAACTGAATATTACAAATGCTGAAATTTTTGTAGATGCACGCTCTAAGTTTTTGGAGGATGGAAAACTCAGTGTTCGACAGAGGAAAAAGTATTTGAGCTGAGGCCTCAAAGATGATGAGAATTAAATTGTCATAGAAAAACAAGGATGGCTGGAAGCCTGGCACATAGGATGTACTTCAAGACCACACATTTGCACCTCAGAAATACTTAGGGTAGGGCAAAAAATTGGCTTTCCACATGCAAATTATTCCTTATATAACAGAACAGTCTCCCATGGGAATGTGACCTTCATTCTACCACATGTCCAAGAAATGTGGACACTTCTGATTTGGCCTGATAATTTTGTAACACATATACCATTGGCCACAGTTAAGCAATATATTGTGATAAGGACAGGTGTAATCTTCAGCATAATTAGAATTTCAATGTATTAATATTTAACTTTGCTGGGTTGGGTTTCTAATGTTCAGCATCACAACTGCTTCTGGGTCCAGAAAATTGATTTATTGTTTCAGTGAAATATTTTTGAACACATCTCTTAGGACTCAATATACATAAATCTGTGTTTTCAGTGGTCTAGAAAATAAGTTCCATGTAATATATATACACATGCTTTATTTTGATAGTTTAACTACAACCTACAAATCATAAATTTTGCTGCTAGAAACTTTGAGGATAAATACCTACTACACTCTCTTTGAATGCTCTTCAACTTCCATGAACCTCCAGAAATGTTTTACCAAATTTTGTTTATTGTAATACAGTTAACCCTGAACAATGTGGGGGTTAGGGGTGCTGACCCCCATGCAGTCAAAAATCTGGTAAAAGTTTTGACTCCCCCAAAACTTAACTACTAATAGCCCACTGTTTACCAGAAGCTTTATGTTCAATTTAACACATATTTTATATGCAATATATATCACATACTGTATTTTACAATAAAGTAAGCAAGCAAAAAGAAAACGTATTAAGAAAATCATAAAAAATACAATATGTTTACTATTAATTACATGGAAGCAGATCATCATAAGGACTTCATCCTTGTCATCCTCACAGTAGGCTGAGGAGCAGGAGGTCTTGCTGTCTCAGGGGTGGCAGAGACAGAAGAAAATCTGAGTACAAGTGGACCCGTGTAGTTTAAATCCATGTTGTTCAAGAGTCAACTGGGTATACATTTTTTCTAGGGAGAGGATTATAGTTTTCATAAGATCCTCAAAAATTTCCCAAACCTCAAATATATAAATAGTTCTAGAACTGTGCTATCCAGTACAGTAGCCACTTGCTACACGGGCCTACTTACACTTAAATTCATTAAAACTAAACCCATGAGTCTATCTCTATTTTATATTCATCCAAGAGTCTTTGTATTTGCCTCATCATCAATTTTGATATGCCAGGTATGAACCAAGGACAATGTGCCATTTGAGATCTTTCCTTCTAAGGCTTATCTTTAGGAGAAACACATATTTTAAATGGCTTTTGTCTTAATCTAGAGTCTGAGAGCTTCTTAGGCCTTGTTGAACAGTGTTGTGAGATTATAAAAAGAAAATGGAGTTACTCAGAGGGTGTGGATGAGAGGAGGAGTGGATCAGAACAAGGCTGGGCCTATGTCGGATTGCCAGGTTTTGGTGTTTCTCTCCAGGGGAGACTGGAAGCTTAGCTCAGGAGTCCACACAATGAGGGTGTCCCCCCACCCTCTAGTTACAGTATCTACATGCAGTAGGGATAAAAAACATGCAGGAAATTTGCTGAGTATTCTCCTATAGCCCAGGCCATGGTACATCAATAACCTCCTATGTCACTCCTCTCGGTGAACCCAGTACAGGATCCCAGAATCCTTTCCAAGATAGAATTTGGGCAGCTACTACAGATCAAGTGAAATTTATTTGCTACCCTGGACATGAGTGATGAAAGGTTTAGAGAACAGGTGTGTCTCTTCCTGAAAGAGGCAGAGAATACTGACTCACATTTCAAAGCATCTTGCAACTTAGTATTTAACTGCTTTTCAATGTTTCTTGAAATTATGCTGATATGGGGACTTCTAGGCAACACAGAGGCCTGAGTGTGCATGCTAATACACAGAGGACATAGAGGATCCTAACTTCATAAAATATATTATGGGGTGACAAATGCAACCACTACAAAATGCTAGGTTTGCTTAGTTTTGGAAAATGAGAATCAGTTTTTTCTTCCCCTGCCAGCACTGAATGATGGTTTGCAGGATCATGGCATGGGAAAGATCTCAGAGTGGAAATTTAACTAGGAAACACTGAGTCTGTGTGAAGGCAGAATTTCATGAAACTTCTTATTCCTGGGATGGTTCCCTTTGGCCATGTGGTATACACCCTGGTCACTGCTAGTGCAGGGCAGGTAAGCTTAAGCCATGATGCATAAAAATATGTGCATGTTGGTTTTGGGAAGTGGGTTCAGTCTGGATTATGTCAAACTCAGACCCCACACTGGGTACCTGGCTGCTAAACAGGGATCCGAGGAGAGCTCTGAGCTGAGGTTTAGGCCTAGTACAGTCAACCAGGCTGTGAATGTAGCTGAGTGTCCCAGGTCCCCTGATGTTTAGAGGTTTCAGATACAAATATGGCATATTATTTTTAGGAAGCTGGTGCTGAAATCATTTTCTTCCCTATCAGAGAGCAGAGAAATGAGCCATGATGACTGGCATCCTTCAGCTGACGACCAGTTTTCAGAGAATTGCAGAAAGGGCTGATCTTACAGGTAGGCTGACAAAGTGTAGTGGGAAGAGCACAGAAAGGAGGCCAGAAAAACCAAATTCCAAGCCTAGGACTGCCATGAAAATGTGATGTGGCCGTGTCACCTGAGCAAGCTACTTAATTTCTCTAGGGATCCATTCTTCACTTACACGTTTAGGAAGATGGATTAGATAATTTTATAGCTCCTTTTGGCTCTGAAATTCTATTGCACAAATGAATGCCTTGGGATCCTTATTGAGTTGAGGTCTTCCAGAGCCTGTGACCTCAGATGTGATTATCCACCTTGCCAGGTGTTAGCCACCATCCTGTCTGTGAGACACATCCTGTCCCCGTGTCCCTGCTGGACCTGCCTTTCACCACCCACATGGTACACCTGTCTAGGCTTCTTCAGGTTAAGCTGTGTGAAGTTCAAGTTTTTTTCTATTTACTAAATTTCCTCTTGGAAAGAATTCTTTCTTTGAAGATCAGGTTGCAAAGTACATTAAAATGGACTACTTTTTATGAAGCAGGAATAGAAGAGTCTATAACCTTGTCCTTATCGTGGGACATTTGAATTTTCTCTATTTGTGCCGTTTTTGTGGTTTCCCCGCAGAGGGTGGGATTGATACCCTCCCATTAGCTCAGAATCAAGACTAAGGATGCCACATATACACCAAGAGAGTATGGAAACATCTTTTTGCTTATATCATCAGGCTTTCTTGAGAGAGCAGGGCAAGTGCCCAAGCTGGGCTGTTTGGCTTGAGTGAGGAAGGGGCAAGTGGCTTTGGTTTTCACTGTGGTTAGGGGTGGGTTGGCATGAGGGTTCTCATACGCAGGCTGGGGATTGTGTGGCTTGACTTCTCTGCTAGTGCCAAGGAAAAGAGAGCCTGGGATTTTTTGTGTGTGTGTGTGTGTGTGTCTTGTTGGGCAAAAGGGGAAGAGAAAGGAAGGGATCTGAAAGCTGTCAGCAGCCCGATACTGGAGTCAGATGATCTTTCATGTTAGAAAATCTCAAGGAATCCACTAAAAACCTATTAGAGCTATTAGGTTATTAAGTATGAAGTGTCCGATTTCCTTAAGTACTAAGTTTGGCAGTTGCTATCTCTGACATTTCACTTTGACACTTCTTGTTTTATTTTTATTGTGAAGGTATGTCCTCAGTCTTTCAAACACACATTTTGGCTAGTGATTATCTTTCAGATTTTTTTAGAGCAATTTTTGTGAAACCACAGAAAAGTCAAAAATTCATGTTATTTTCAAATATGAATTCTGTCATGGAACCATTGCAGCACAGATGGGTGGAAATATCAACGAAGTGTTTGGGAAGGATGTGGCTAATGAACACACAGTACATCAATGGTTTGAGAAATTCCATTCTCGTGATTTTAATCTCAAAAATCAGTCACATGGGCACCCTGAGGCCAAAGTGGGTAATGATGAACTGAAAGCTTTAGCGGAAGTGAATCCATCTCAACCTACATATGAATTAGCAGCAAGGTTTGACATTACTATTCCAACAATATTGGACCATTTGAAACAAATGGGAAAGGTAAAGAAGCTGGACAGATGGGTTCCACATGAATTAAATGAGCATCAGAAGAGAAATTGTCTTGAAGCTTGCCTTTCTTTGTTGTCATGACATAAAGGTGAACCATTTCTATACCGTGTTGTTACGTGTGATGAAAAATGGATTCTTTTTGACAATTGCAAGTGTTTGGCACAATGGTCAGATAAAGATGAAGTGCTGAAACACAGTCCAAAATTGAATATTCCTCTAAAAAAACTGATGGTGTCTGTTTGGTGGTCTAGCACTGGTATTATCCACTATAGCATTATGAAACCTGGTCAGTCGATTACAGCGGTTGTCTACTGCAACCAACTGGACAAAATGATGAGGATGCTTGTGATTAAGCAGGCAAGATTGGTCAATAGAGACGGCCAGTCCTCTTGCAAGACAACCCTTGACCACATGTTGCACAGACAAGGCTGCTTAAACTACAGAGGCTAGACTTGAAAACTCTCTGTCATCTACCATATTCACCTGACCTTACACCAACTGACTACCACTTCTTGCAGGTTTAGGGCCACTCTTGCAAGGAAAAATATTCAATACTCAACAAGCTATGGAAAACGCCTTTCATGATTTCATGGCCAGTTGCTCTCCAGGCTTCTTTGCTTCTGGCGTAAACAAGCTACCATTAAGGTGGCAAAACTGTGTCAGTAGCTTAGGCGTATACTTTGACTAATTGTACTGCTTCTTGTTTGAGATATAATAAACCACCCTTTTGGTTCTAAATCAGATATTTCATATTTAATGACCTGATAATAAATGAGTTAGCAAGCTCCCAGGGTATGAGATCAATATATAAAAAAATTAATTGTCTTTCTATATATGCAATGAATACAACAAAAATGAAATCAATATAATTCCATTAATAATATATAAATACATAAAATATATGAGAATAAATTTAAGAAAAGTATAAAACTTACACTGTGAAAACTCAGAACATTGAAAAATGAAAGAAGACCTAAATAAATAGAAAGGCTACCCATATTCATGGATTATAAGTCTTAGTATTATTAAAATGACAATATTTCTCAAATTGATCTAGATTTAACCCAATCCTTATCAATATCCTAGCTGGCTTTTTTTTAAATGAAGAAATTGATAAGCTGACTTTAAAATTCATATGGAAATACAAAGAATCCAGAATAACTAAAGCAAGTCTTGAAAAAGAAGACAAAGTTGGAGGACTCACACTTGTCAATTTTAAAACTTACTGCAAAACTACACTAACAAAGAAGGTACAGCACTGGCATCAGGGTGAACACATAGGTAAATGTAACAGAATTAGAAATTCAAAAATAAACCCTTATATTTGAAGTCAATTGATTTTTAATAAAGATGCCTTTATTAAAATATAAAAATCTTTAATAAAGATTTTTAATAAAGACATTTCAATGGGGAAAGAATAGTCTTTTCAACACATGGTGATGAGGCAACAGAATATCCACATACAAAAGAATAAAGTTTGACCCTTTCCTTATACTATACATAAAAATTAACTCATCAGTACATGAGTAGACTAATAACATGTGGTATATGAATACTGTGGAGTACTACTCAGTCATAAAAAAATGGTGAACTAATACCTCTTATATTAACCTAGATGGAACTGGAGACCATTCTTCTAAGTGAAGCATCACAAGAATGGAAAAACAAACACCACATGTACTCACCATTAAATTGGAACTAACCAATCAACACTTATGTGTACCGTTAGAAATAACATTCATGGGAAATCAAGCAGGTGGGAGGGGCGTGGAGGGGATAGGTAAATTCACACCTAATGGGTACAATGCACACTATCTGAGTGATGGGCACAATTTGACTCAAATGGTACAAAAGCAATTTATGTGACAAAAATATTTGTATCCCTATAATATTCTAGGAAAGAAAAAAAAGCTCAAAATGGATCACAGACCTAAAAGTAAGAGCTAAAACTATAAAATTTTAAAAGAAATCGTAGGACTCTTGATGACCTTGAGTTGAATAAAACTTTCATAGCTATGACACCAAAAGGAAAGCACCAAAAGAAAAAAACAGTGACACTCACTATCACCATTAAATGGGAGGATGGTACATCATATATGTAACGTACCTTAATTTCTGTAGGCCTTGTTTTAATCTACACTAGGACTTGTTAGCTATTTTAACCAGCGGATCCAGTCCCTTTTTAGGTTCATGGGATTCCGTTTTTTCAAGTTGATTTTAAATGTCAAAGATTTAATTTTATTTCCGTTTATTACTCATTGGGTCAGACATCCATGTCCACCATGGGATATGTTAAGGAAATAGGCGCTAAAGCCATGAAGAATGGAAGAATGTAAAGAAGCAATAGTTCCAGTGGCTAAGGTGAGGCTTACCTGCTTATCCTCTATTTTACGTTTGGTAACTCCGCTAAGAGTATGGTGTACCTTTAAATTTAGTGAAGTCCACAAGTATAGACATAATTTGAGCCTGGTATCAGTAAGGCCACGAAGGTTTACCAATTCTTTGCAGCTTAGCATATGTTAGAGTAGTTTAGAGCCTATGTTTTAAAGCATAAAAGCCAATTGGCATCCTTTTTGCTTTCCTATTGTTAATTTTTGTTGCTTTGTTTTGTTTGCTTTTTAGTAAACTTTGGATTTCTAATTGGGTCAAATTGTGGATTTCTCTTTCAGTTCTCTCCTGAACCTCATTCTTATTTATCGATTTTTTAAATGGGTTGTTGCTGAATATACTTTCAGGGGGTCTTCTCTACTCTGCTCAGATTTCTGTGTGTTTTTCCTCCAGAGAGTACCAGCTGAGCATCATCAAAGTTAGGGTCCTTCGCCATGGCAATTGTTTCACTGGGCATAGGGGTGCTGGCTTACATAGAGTTTTAGTTAACTTTCTGGCACGTTGATGAGCCCCATTACTTGATGGAACACAATGTCTTTGTTGGTCACTTTTATAGTTGTCTGATAGGCTGATGATGCCCTCTGGCCCTTTAAGAGATGTGGGGATAATATATTCAAGGCTACTTTTCATAGGATCTGTGCTATGGGGGACATGAGTGTCCTTTCCCCATAATGCTGAGAATCACGTTTGTTTTTGATGGAGACACATAGCCAAGCAAGGTCCCAGTGAGTGAGTTGTTTCTAGGAGTATAAACCTCAGCATGCCACGTGGTGACTATTCTTTACAGGATTGGCACCCAACAGGGTATCAATATCAGTCTTTCCCCTCATTATTGAACAGGGTCAGTGCCTCGTTGAGACACACAACTGAAGGTCTAAGGGTAAGAGTTGCTCCCCTGAACACAGATCACAGTTTATGCTAAACTGGAGATTTAATCTGAGACACAAAGATAGCTCCAGGTGAGACACATGCCCTAAGGCTACTTTAAATAGCACCTCAATTCCATACTCTTGTCCCTAAATGCCAATATTGAAGCTTCAATTTAGGTTTTTTAAATCTCTAAAAGAAGCACAGTAGGACTCAGCAAATGCAGCTCAAAGTGCATGCTAGCCTTCATCTTCAAAAGTGCATACCTGCCAGCAGGCAGCTGAGCCTGTTAGCAAGTCAGAAGTAAAAAAAGAGAGTTTCCTAGGTGATAGTGGTCATCACCTAGATCATCCTGATCACAGGGCCAATTATCTTGTGGTTGTTCAGCAGAGGGATAGCATCAATTACCCCTTCCCGAAACAGGTTTGGGTATCAAGACTGATGATGCCACACAAGCACCAGGAGAGTATGAAACATTCATTACTCACATCATGAGGCTTTCTGGAGGAAGGGGCAACAGCTTTGGTTTTAATTATGATTAGGGGTAGTGTGAGGGAAAGGTCCCCGCATGTGGGCCAAGGTTTGCATGGTTTTTTTTTTTATAAAAATGGAATAGCATGCAATTTAAATTTCAGTTTTTTCAATAATAGTTTTCATTACACTATTCAATATTTATTATATAGATTACTTTAACCAGAAATTTCTGGTTTCTTTTATCCAGAAATCTTCTGATATTAGGAATTATTAAAATAACTTGTTTTTTATTAACACATTTGTACAAAGTAGTCTTATAGCATTTACAAAATGATTCATTTGATATATAAAAACTGTCTTTAAGACTCTTTGAAACTATCCAGCTAAATTTTTTTTTCTTTATTGAAGTATACTTTACATATCATGCCTTTACTCCACTTTAAGTGTACAATTAAATGATTTCCAGTGAATTTACCGAGGTGTACAGTTAATCACATAAATCAGTTTTTGAGGCATTCCTTTCCCCTATTGAGACCCCTAATTCTGCTCCCCAACTACTTTTCAAGCATGTCCCACCCCTCCACAGTGCCCACCACATCGCTCAAACATGGGTTTACCCCCCAACCCCCAAATCCCTAGTGAACACTCCCACCATTTAAGCACCATAGTGTTAATCAGTCAATACCAATTTGATGGCGAGTACAAGTGGGGCCCATTCTTTGGGTCTTGTGTCACCTCACTTCGAAAAAAGGACAGGGGCATAGAAAAATGAGCTTTCCATTACCTTGCAAAGATATGTTTCAACCTTCTGAATATGACTCTTAGGGACTCAGAACTAAGAAATACCATGCTGTCATGTGCTATATCTGCTTCTGTTCTGTGTGGCTACCTCACTTATGATAGAATTTTTATCTTTGGTAATTAAATTGGAGACTTAATCTAACCTTAAACTTTGGGAGTATATGGAAGTGTTTTTTCTTGCAACTCCAAAGCATTGGACCTACCACACACTGGGGGGTTTGAACCAAAAACTCCTTTATGAAATCTGTATTCTTGAAGTTTAATCAAGTGATCTCAGGTCTGTAACACAGATCCTTTCTGGAAGAAAGCTTCATCAGTTTAGGTTATCGAGATTTCCACAGATTGAGCAAGGGCAAATATGAGCTCACAATCAGCAATTACCAAGCACTCAAGGAAATTTCACATTAAAAGTTAGCAAAAGAAACAAGTTTAGACCCCTAATGGCATCAGATGTTAGAATGTTCACAATCAAGCTACAAAACCACTGTGTATGGAATGATTAAAGATATAAAGATGGGATAAAACAGAGAAGGCAGTGAGTCTTTAAAAAGTAACCAATTTGAAAAATATCCAAGTAAAACTTTTAGTATATCAAAAATATTATTATGTATATTTTAAAAACCACAGTTCAACTAAATAGATCATTAAAGAGAGAATATTGGTAAACAAATAAGTTGATCTAAAAACGGTATACAGAATGCCACACAGAAATAACCAGAGATGGAAAGTCTGAGAGGTTAGATGATACAGAGGCTAGAATAAGAAGGTTTTCCATCAGCAAATCAAAATTCCAGGAAGAGAGAATAGAGAAAAGATAGGAGAGCCATACTTAAGAGGCAGCAGCTAGGAATTCTTCAAAATGATGAAAACCCTGAAAACATATAAAAAGCACATAGGAGAACAAACAGATAAATTTTTAAAAGCCCCACCTAGCCAAATCATTAAAACCACGGAGCACCAAAGACAAAGAGAAGGTTTTATAAGTAGCTAGAAAGAAAACAAAAATCCATTAAAAAGAATTGACAACAATTAGGGTGAAGGCACAAGGCTGATTTGTCAGCATCAAAATGGAAGCCAGGAAGCAGTGGAATTATATTTTCAGAGTACTGAGAAAAAATAAATATCAGCCTAGTGTTGTGTTAGGAATAAAAGGATCTTCAAGAAGGAGTGCAAGATAAAGAAATATTGGTATGGACAAAATAGAGTTACTACCTGTGTATTCAACTAAAAGAATGTCTAAAGAAGGCAGAAGCAGCAGAAATAACTGAAGCGTGAGCAAAAAAACGATAAATCTAACAGTACATTTTCTTCATGAAAAAATAATCTGTGGATTTTCACAAAATGACAGAACCAAACCACTGTCAAACCTAATGTCTAGATCAGGAGGAAGTGATTAAAATTAAAGCATTCAGGCAAAGGGTTTATGATATTAACATCAGATATTTGTAGTTAGCAACATATTGCACAGTTTAACAAATAACTTCCAAAAAATTAGATTATATAAATTCTAAACTAGTGCAGGAGGGAGAATAGAAGGAAAAAAGACATTAAAAAAAATCAAGAAAGAGAAAAAGCAGCTTAAGAGACGTGAAACAAATTCCAAAGTGATATGCTAGAAACATGTCTAAATAGGTCAACAATCACAATCAGTGTAAACGAACTGAACTTGCAAGTGAACTACATACATGGTCCTATTGGATGACAAAATAAAGCCCATTATATGCCCTTTACGATATAGACACCAAAACACAAGGACACAGATGATTGAAGATATACCAGGCAATGGCAACCAAAACAAAGTGAGGATAGCTATATATTTATGATTATATAGATTATATATCTCATGTATAGAATTCAAGACCAAAAAAATCTATCTTATGTAGATTACATATCTCATGTATAGAATTGGAATAAAGGAAATACCCAAATAATGGTAAACCTTTTGATTCACCAAAAAGATTTTGAATAATCTAAATTTGTATGTACCTATTAAAATATCATATTCCATTGAATCTAAGATGCCAACATTTGTAAGACATGCCGTCTACTACTATGAACAATAAAAACTGCTACTTTTAAAGTATGATATAATGCTTTCATATTATGTCAGTTGTAAGACATCTTTATTTCAGAGATGTTAAATATGAATAAAAGTGTCCTTACAATCAATGAACTATGACAGCTTCACACCATATGAAGTAAGTATTTATATAATACAAAAGGAATATAATCTACATAATAGTCAAAGATTTCAAAATATTTCTTTCAATTTGTGATAGGTCAAATAGACAAAAAATTAGATACAGAAGATGAGTAACAAGCTGATTCTAATGGACATACATAGAACTGTGCACAATTAGAGGATATACATTCTTATTAAGCATGTATGAAACATTTTAAACATTGACCACATCTTTAGCTATAAAAGCAAATTTTACCAAATTTGAAAAACTAGGTATCACACACATTTTCTCTGACCACAATACAATTTTAATTTAGAAATTTATAACAAAAATTTAGCCTGAAAACCCCATGTGTTTGGATGTTTTAAATACAGCAATTATATCCCATGGTTCATAAAAATAATGGGAATTAAAAATTCCTAGAACAGAATATTAATGAAAATACCATGTATAAAAATAATGGTATGCATCCGTTTATAATGAAAATCTCTCATGGAACAAGGAGTTAAATGAAACTTCTCAGCTGATAAAGAGTATCTACCTAAAACAAACAAAACCTATAAGTTACTTAGCTCTTAATGGTCAAAAATTAGAAGCAATTCTTGTAAGTAAAAGCAGAAGAGTTTTCAGTGAAAAGTAAATTTTTCTTCCATCCAGACCTGCGGTCTCCAACGCCTGGGCCATGGACTGGGTTCCAGTCTGTGGCCTGTTGGGAACTTGGCCACACAGCAGGGGGTGAGTGGTGGGAGAGGGAGCTAAGCTTCATCTGTATTTAAAGCAGCTCCCCATCACTCACATCACCGCCTGAGCTCCGCCTCCTGTCACATCAGTCACTGTCTCCCATCACCCTAGATGGGACCATCTGGGTGCAAGAAAACAAGCTCAGGGCTTCCACTGATTCAGCACTGTGATAAATTGTATAATTATTTCATTATATATTACAATGTAATAATAATAGAAATAAAGTACACAATAAGCGTAATGTGCTTGAATCATCCCCAAACCATCCTCCCCCACCCCTGGATCAGTGGAAAAATTGTCTTCCATGAAACCAGTCCCTGGTACCTATGAGGTTGGGGACTGCTGATCCAGACTGTCCTGCAGAGACAAAAACCCAAGCATGCATGTTTGGCAGAGGGTAGGGCAGGAAGAGAAAGTTTTTGTTTTGGTTTGGCTTGTTTTACAATTTTTTTTTAAGTGCTTCATACACATTGACAGCTTTCCCACAAAGCTGTACCAACTTAAACTTCTGTAAAGAGGGTGTGAGAGGCTTTGTCCCACTATATGCATGTAAACATGTATTACCATTTTTAAAATGGCAGAATACCTCTTTTCTAAAAGAAAATTTCTTTGATCCCTTGTGAGGCTGAACATGCTTAGTTAGTTTATTGGCTATGTTTATTTTTATATTTTAAACTTTTTATGAAGTTATTTTTATTTTTGTAAAAAAATGGTTACTACATTAGGAACAATAACCCTTTCCCGGCCATAGTTGATAGTAAGTGTATTTTTTAACTTTGTAATTTGGGTTCTATTTTTTTAATGATGTTTCACCATGCAGGGAATTTTTTAACTTTTACACAGCCAGACCTAACAATACTTTCTTGTATTATTTCTTCCTTTGTTTTTATGCATATTCCTAGAGATTGGAGAGTGTCCAGTAATTTTTGGTTATTGTCTAATGGTTCAGTTTCTTGCGTTTGACTATCTGGTTAGGATTGCAAATTCATTTAGCGTCTCTTCCACTTATTAAGCAATACTTCATTTCCTCACTGATAGGAAATGTCAATTTTATCATAGTCTAAATGCCTTTATAATAGAATCTTTTTCTTTTCTGTTTTGTACCATTAATCTCCCTTTCAGTTTTTTTTTTACAGGTTCCATGCTGTTTAATTACTTTAGCATTATTAGTGAGAGAATGATAATTCTTATCACTCCAATTATTCTTTTCTTTTTTTACAGTATTTTTTTATTTCAAAATATTAAGGGAGTACAAATGTTTTTGTTACATAGAAGTCAGAGCTTTTGGTATGTCAATCACTAGAATAGTGTACATGTACCCACCAGGTAAGTTTTTATCCTGCACCTTCCCTCCAAAACTTCCCCCTTCTTGGTTTCCAATGTCCTTTACATCTCTTTGTGCCTGTGAGTGCCTGTTTAGCTCCCACTTATTAGTGAGAACATACGGTGTTTGGTCTTCCTTTCCTGAGACATTTCACTTAGGATAAATCTCTCATCATATACAAAAATTAATTCAATATGGATAAAATACTTAAATTTAAGGCATGAAACCATAAAAATTCTAGAAGAAAACATAGGAAAAGCTCTTCTAGATGTTGGCCTAGGCAAAGAATTTATGACTAAGGCCCCAAAGGCAAATACAGCAACAACAAAAATAAATAAATGGGACTTAAATTTAAAAGTTTCTGCATAGCAAAACAAATATTCAACAGAGTGAATAGACAACCTACAGAATGTGAGAAAATATTCACAAACTATATTCTGACAAACATCTGATAACTAGAAAATACAAAGAACACAAATCAGTAAGTAAAAAAACACACAACTCCATCAAAAAGTGGACAAAAGTCATGAACAGAAGTTTTTCAAGATATACAAATGGCCAACAAAGACATGGAAAAATGCTCAACATCACTAATCATCAGGGAAATGCACATTAAAAACATGAGATAACACCTTACCCCTAACAGAATGGCCATTACTAAAAAGTCAAAAAAACAATAGATGCTGGCATGGATGCAGAGAGAAAGGAACGCTTATACACGGTTGGTGAGACTGCAAATTAGTACAACCCCTATGGAAAACAGTATGGAGATTCCTCAAAGAAATAAATGTAGACCTACCATTTGATCCATCAATCCCACTACTGGGTATCTACCCAAAAGAAAAGAGATTGTTTTATCAAAAAGACACCTATACTCAAATATTTATCACTGCACAATTTACAATCACAAAGATGTGGAATCAACCTAAGTGCCCATCAATTCACGAGTGGATAAAGAAAATGTGGTGTATATATACCGTGGAGTACTACTCAGCCATAAAAAGGAATAGAATAATGTCATTTGCAGCAAGTTGGATGGTGTTGGATACTTTTTTAAAAATTAAAAATATTTTCCATGCTTTTCTATTTTGAAATGATCTCAACTATACCTTTTTAAATTTATTAACTAAGATGAATGCAGAATCATTTTGCAAAGTTAAAAAATACAAACTTACCAATTTCTGATACATGACTTTTAATTTCATTTGACCCATAAACTTGGGGAGAACTGGAGTAAGATTCTAAAGTAAGAAATATATCTATTGGTTTGGAAAGGGGAAGGTATTAATAGAAAGGAAATAGTTACATTCTCACATAACCAAAGTTTTAAAAAAATTATTCAGTGTTATTTATCTGACATTATATCTCCAAAGTGCCTCATCTACTCTAGCCACACAAATCTCTTCATTATTCCTGCTTCAGGCCAGGTACATTTCAAATTCTAAGCCTTTGCTGAGAATATTTGTTGCCAGGGATATTCTTCTCTTCCCTTCTGTTTATTAAAATCTGTTTTTTTAAGGACATTTTAAGGCCAAACTCTAGCTCCTCCATCATAAAGCTTTCTTTTAATATCTGTTCCACACAGTTTAAACATTTTGGAACTTTTTCTAATTATAACAGCAATAAAACAAGCTCATAGAACATTTGATAAAGAGAGAAGACCCCCTATTATAAATTATATATTCCCTTGCAGTATTTTTAATATGAATACATAGTTGTGACGCTAATGAACTTACAATTTTGTATGCTATATTAGCGTAGCTTCGTGATTTTTCTGTGTCGCTTTACTCTATTCATTATTACCATTTTAATGACTATCCAACATTCCATAGAGTCAATGTACTATTATTTACTTAATCTTTACTGCCCTTCCTCATGATAAAAATTTCTGTAGTGCAAAATCTTCATTGTATAGCTTTCCTCTCTTTGGGGAATTATTTCCCCAAAATAAACATCAAGAATTGGAATTCAAGGGCAAAAAGGGAAGAGAATATTCAGGCTCTTGATACGTGTTACCAGATGACTATCATCTACCAAGTTCATGTGTGAGACTTCGGTACCTCAGTAGGCTTGACTTCACTGGATATAAATATTTTTTTCATTTCTTATTTAAAAGGAAAAAAGAGCATGTTAAACCTTTTGCTCCTAATTCTCTATTGTCATGTGTTAGTTAGTGCTCATGTGTTAATTTTGTCTCCCCAAAGAGATTGCAGTGTCCTTGAGGGAACGTAGAGGCAGTGATTTATGTTTATTCTTTATGCCCATGATGTCCCCCCCCCCCACAAAAGCATGGCAGACATAGTTGTCTTCAGTTTTTGCTTCGTAAACGAATGAAACTTTCACAAAATTCCTTTTTTGTTCTGCAAGCTCAAGGTTATTTATGACAGATGAATTTGGCAAGCAGCATGTTTGGGGAGTCCCATCTCCAAAAATAAACTCTCACCCTAACCTCACCTGTATAGGTTATACTTATCCTTGGAATCAGTGTTATCTGAAAATTTCAGTAAGCATGTGTATATTGACTTTTTCTAGAACTTTAGACCCATTTTATTCTAGCTCTTTTCCAGTTAATTCACAAGGCATAAGCTATTTAACCACCATCATGTTCAGGGTTTGCTCGTAGAAAGACCAGACAAAGAACATAGCCCTGGTCCTCTAAAACCGATGTCCTAGGTTTCTAAAGAGCCTTCTACCTCCACAGGAAAGTAAAACGCAACCAGGATAGAAGTACCATATTGCCAAGAATTGTAGCTACACTGTTTTCCCACTTTATCCTAGTTTTAGAATAGTGCCGGGGATGTGATGGACAGTCAATATATATTTATTGAATGGTTGAATGAATGAATGAATCTGGGGGCTTAGGTTGCATTAATCAATCACTGTATAAATATTTATTGAGCTCTTGTGAGTTGCAAAGCCCAGTATACTAGTTACTATGAAAAAACAGATAAAGTTGATGGATCTTATTCATGGCGGGAGACTGGATCTAATGAGCTAGAGGTTCCATCCAGAGCACTTTTCTACAATTCACGTGCATTTCTTTTGCTACTTACATGTCACACCCACAAGCCAAAGAAAACTTCTGGAGCTGCATTTGTAGGTTGACAGACCCGCCCCATCTCCCCAGGAGCCTGAAAAGGAGTTGTATGCTGCTGACTTTTGGTGCCAGTGACTCCTGGGCTGGGACAAGGATGGCTCCAGATGGACGCTTTTGTGGAGGGCTCCCTTTTATCCTCGGTTGTAAGCCGCATGAGCAGTTATATTATAAATGGGTAATTTACCGACGCCTCCCCAAGGCGGCCTGTGCTGGCTCTTTCATGGACGTTGTTACCAAAGTTTACCCATGTGCCTGGCACCTTTGATTTTTGTGGGCACCGTGGACCAGAGCAAAAGAGTTGTCGCCTTGAGCATCTGCATGCCGGCTTTCACATGTCCTGCAAATGGGTACCTGCCAGCCATCTTCCCCAGATGTCATCCTGACCACTGGGTTTTTTTTTTTTTTTTTTTTGCTGCTCGCTATTGCAGTTATTAACCACAGTGAGGCCTGGGCACTTAGCTCTCCACTTTAATTATTCATCCTTACGAAGAAAAATTTCCCCTGTGTGCTTTATTCTCCTCCAGCCCCGACCTGAGCACACACAGACTCCTCCTTCCTTCCCTCCCCAGAGTGCTTTGTGTGTCGAAGGGCCTTTCACTGGGGTGCTCGTTCCATTTGTGCCTTTAATATGCATTTTTTGTTCTGCCAAGGGGGTCAGGAGGGCGCACGGAGAAGCCAGATGGCTTACCTCCCCTCAGGAAACACGCCGCTATTTGGCTGGGCACCTGCCCAATTCAAGGCAGGGTGAGATTCCACTGTTTGAGGGAGAGTTGGTTTAAATGCCACTGTCCCTGAGATTACAGCTCCAAGTTCCTCTAGGCTATGCACTTTTCTACTTCACTGACGCTCACTGGAGTTTTCTGCCAGAAACAGCGTCTTAGGAGATACTAGAAAGCGGGTGGGAAGGAAGGGATGGGAAAAAGCAACCCGGTTATTTACAGCCTTTGCTCAGACACAAATTTCCGTTATTTTAATCCGGCTGAAATAAGAAACCATAATCCATGGATGAAAAGACAGTGAACAAACTCAGTTAAATCGCGAGCACCCCGAGGATGTCTGGTTTCCCCCCGTTTCTGGTTTTTAATGTTCTTTCCCTGGTGCCGTTTCCCAGCTCCAAGTTTTGAAAAGCCAAGCAGTTTAAGTGGCCAGGCCCGGGAACTTATTTGTATGCAGCACAAATTTCAGAATCTGTTCTCAGCCTGTGCCGAGTGAAAAATGGCCTGCATTTTCTTGATAGCCCATGTGGTTGTAAAGAATAAATGGCTAATGAATTACAGATGAACATTGACGCAAATTAATCTTCCCGCTGTCCCTGGGTTATATGGCAGCCATTTAAAAGTTTAATCAATACACTAAAGTTGAAAACATGCAGGCACTGCAGTTGTTTGGATGTAATAAACATCAGAGGGAACCGGGAGGTTTGCACCCAGTCCATGTATCATAATGACAGGTATTTATGTTTAATGGACTAAATATTTTTTATTGGAAGGGAGCAAATGTCAGCTTAACTTTGTGAGCCCCGCATTCGACTTTCCTTTGAGGTTGGTGAAAGACGGCTGACGTGTCACTGGAAATGAAATGTTAAGGGGGGAGAAAGCACAGCGGAGACAAAGCGCGGATGGGAGCCGTTTGGAGGCGCGGTGCCGCGCTCACATTCTGCAGCAATTCATTAACGAAAACGTAAACTCTGATATTTCTAATGTTGCTGTAAAATGGTTTACTAGGAACAACTTTAATGGTTATTAGCGAAAACAAGTGCCCAGATCTGCTAGATATCCCTTTCGGTGCAGGCTTTTGTTTGAAAACTCTTTACCGGGTCATATTTGCTGGAGATTTATAATTAGTCTTTTCTCCTTAATGTGAGAAGCGGGGGAGAAACAGCACGATGGCTCTCAGCCCTCGTACTCCACGGATCTTTCCTGTCGAGCGGCGTCCAACCACTTTGAATAACCATGTGTTCTCTTTTGGAATACTTACATCTTAATTACTTTTCAAGTCGATATTTTGTAGCTTTGCTGCGAGCCTGGTAGGACCAGCGTGGCTGGAAGGGAATGGACTTTGCCAGGGGCAGTGCCATCTCTCTGGACAGAAACGGGCTGAGATGGAAGGAGAGAAATGGCTTCATCTGAACAACAGCAGCAAAAAAATACAGACTTGGCTCAGCTTTTCATTTTCTTTTTTCCTCCCCAAATAAAACACATGAATTATGTTATCCCCGTGGAGCACAGGGTCTTGGAAAATGGCACACACTTTATAAAAATAATTAGGAACGTTTTAGACAATGGAGAGCATGTTTTTAATGTCCCTTCTGCAACCAGTTGTCTCAGGTCCTCTTCAGTGTCTAAGGGCACACTTAGTGGCAGGGCTTAGAAGAAAATAATTCAGTAGATATTGAGATGGGGCTGCAGGATGAGGAAGATGGGACAGCGGTCGAGATACTTAGTCATCCAGTATTGAGAACTTTGAAAATATATGAACTGCATCTTTTCATACCTTAAGTAATTTTTTAAATGACAAGAATTTATGTTCTAATGGGCCTAATATTCAGAGGAAATCAGCATTATGTGATATTAATCAACCGAACTGATAGATTCTCTAGCCCTTTATCACCCCGTAAGCAAAATAGGGAGAAACTTTTTGTTATGAAAACCCAAGGCATGGCTCACCATTAACAGTAATGACGTCCCACCTACCACTCCCCCAGAAGTCCCTGAACTTTCCTTTATTTTTCTTCCTAGCTCTTCTCGCCATCTTAGAGGATGGATTCATCTGCCTATTTGTTCATTTTGTGTGACTACCACATGAATGTAAGCTCCATGGCAGGGGGCAGGAGAACCTGACTTTCTTGTTTGTTCCTAGAATCCCAGGGCCTGGCCCACAGTAGGTTATCAGGGGCAGTTACATGAACAGAGGGCTATTATATCTTATTGCCTTTAATAATCATAATTACAGCTGTTTTTTGATCACCTGTTATAATTGCTAATCACTATGATAGTTGTTTTACATACAGTACTATACGTGATCTTAGTTGTTACCCTAGAAGGTAAGAGTTATTAGCCCCATCATACAGAGGTGAAAACTGAGGTCAAGAGACGTGTTATCTGTGTTCGCACATAGTATATAACAATTCTGGAATTTGGGTCCTGGCCTGTTTGTCCATATATCAGTATATAACACTCCCCCATGTTCCTGTCTGTCATGTTGTCACTGGTGATTAAAATCTCACAAAGTGACCCAAACTTTTTATTCTAGACCATGACCAGCCAGCTCCCCAGCTGGCTGCTAATGGACATAAGGATTAGATTTTCTCACTTTCGCACCTAAACCTGGTGTCCTGGGGCTACCTATGGAAAACAATCACTGACTCTAAAGAAGTAGACATCTGCTATTTGGTGATGGATGCTGTGACCCTCAGATATGTGTTTTTTGTGGTCTGGAGAAGCACAAGGAGCTCTGGAAACGGGTGTCGGATAAATGTACGTTCAGCTGCAAGCAAAATAAATGCAACAAATAGTGACCTAGATGGGTAGGCACTAATTTTCCTCACACAGAAGTCAGAATGGAAGGAGGCAGTCCAGGACTGTGACGTTGGCTGAAAGAGCAGGTCAGTAGATGCCTAGGCTCTTTCTGGCTTCCTGTCCCACTTCCCGTAGCGTGTGAGTTTTAGCTTCACACTCTCAAAATGGTTGCTACTGCTCCTGGCATCATTTCATTGTCCTGGGCAGGATAAAGAGGGAAGTCTTTTCCTTGTAAGACATTTGCTTTTTATCTGTGGAAGGACAACTTTCTGAAGATGTCTTCCTCTTTCTCATTGCCCAGATCATGTCACTGGGAAGCTGGAAAATCAAATATTTCAGTTTTCATGCTCTTATATTAGAGGAAGCCAGGATAAAAGGAAAGCAACCCAAAGTGTCTGCTCTGTAAGACAAATCACAATTCTTTGTGTTCCTACTAAAGGCTTGAAATTTTTGCTTGATGCCATATATATACCAACTTCTATCATCTTTACAAACACTTTGTTACAGAAGAATATTTATTCCCACTGTACTAGGAAGTGGTTTAGCTGGGGATTTGAACTTCCATTTGTCTGTTTCTGTGCTAGACCTTGTCTCTAATGCCATATTTCTGTGGCACCATTTTGATTTCATAGCCATGATGGTTTCATGGTGAAAGCCATTCCCAATTGTTCCAGCTCATGGTGAATGTGCTGTCTTCTGAATTCACTTAACATATTGGATCTACCTCTTTGACAGTTAAGTATGCACTGCTGTGTGTCATTGTCTATCCTTCTGTATCAACCACTGAAAGTTCTGTACAAAGTGGTTAAGAAGATGGGCTGGAGTCTGTCTAGATTCAAATCTGGGCTCCATCATTCCTACGAGTGTAAGTTCAGACAAGTTACATAATCTTTCTACTTCAGTTTCTTCATCAGTAAAATGGGAATAGTAGTAGTTTCTACAACATGAGTGTTTTTAGAGGGATATGTGCTTAGAAAGGTGTCTGGACCTCAGTAAATGTTGGCAATTGTTATCACCAGTATTATCCGTGATTATTATGTTTCATTTTGTCTCCATGACCAGATTGGACTTTGTGCGGCCAGACACTGTTTTTTTCCTCTTAATATTCTCCTAAAACACTTAACAAGTTTCCATTTCACATTGGAGACATTGAGTAAAAATTAATTCAAGAATCACATTTCAAATCCTTGTTCCATTGATTTAACATCTCTTTGCCTCAGCTTCTGAATCCTAAAATGGGAAAACTGATATTGTCTATCTAACTCATAGGGTTGTTGTGATGGTTGAATGAGATAATGCACTTAAAGTTTTTAGAGCGGTGTGTGATAGATAGAAAAAGATCTGTGTTAGATATAATTGTTATAGTCATTCATGGATTGCCAGTATTCAAACACTAAAACTCCATGGGATATAATTTACAATGATTCCAAAAGCAATTTTTCTCAGGCCATCTCAGGTACACTGTATTAAGAATAACCATGTCCTTCTGGTGAAACTATATTGAGTATATCCCGCAATCCAGGGAGTGTGATAGATGCTGGAGATGCAAAGTTTCATAAAACACTGTAAGAAACACAATTGGTGATGAACACGGACAATGTTCACCCTCGATAATAACCAAACGCTTGAAAAGCAAAACAACCATTGGATATCATTTTCCACTTATTCACCTAGCAAGGATGATCAAACAACAATACCTGGTGCTGTTGAGTGGATTGGATAGATATTGATATATTTTTTTTTAAAGCTGTATTCCCATGTTTTTCTTATCTGTCTTGATTTGTTTTTGAAAAGCATTTTGGCCCTATTCACTGAGGCTAGAAAATATTTAAATCCATTAACTTAGGAATCTATTCTAAGGAAAGAATCTGAAATGTATAAACAATGCATCTTTATACACCGAAATGCTCACTATACCAATGTTTATATTAATAACATCAAAACACAAAAAACAGTCATTCAACTATATGGTAAGAAAGACAAATAAATTATGACACATCTACAGAATACAATGGTATATAGCATTCAACTGATGTTTAAAATAGTTTTAATATGATAAGCAGATATTTAAGCAATAAAATAAATGAAGAAAGATACATACGAATTCATCCATGTTTACAGCATAGGGATAGAAAAAAGACTAGAGGGCCAAACATCCAAGTGCTAACTGTGCTTAGTTCTGTGCAGTTTAATTACACATGATTTTTATATATTTATTTTTGTATTTTTTTACAATGAGCATGCATATATAATATGAAAAATATTAAAAACAACCCCCTAAACACCAGTATGGTATTTATGAAAATAGTTCCAGAGGGAAGAGTAGTTTGGTTATAATAAGAAAAAGGGTCTGTATGAGTTAGGAATTGTGTTCAGCTGCAACTAACAGCCCAAATAACAGTGGTTTTAACAAAATACTCTCATGGGACATGAACTCCAGATGTAGGCAGTCCATAACTGGTATGATATCCCTAGGAACCCAGGCTGCTTTAATTTTTGTCCTGCCTTCCAACAGACTGGCTGCCATCCTCAAGTTTGATTTATAGTCACCATATTGCTGCTGTTGCACCAGCCTTTCTTTCCATGTTCCAAGTAGCAGGAAGGAAGAAAAGGCAAGGTTAGCACTGCCATGTTCAACAGCATGAGGGCTCTGCGTGTAAGATAATAGAGGGATATGAATGCTGGGTAAACAGCCCTACTTTCAGATTTTAATCCAGCTCTGCCACTCAATAGAAGGTTGACTTTACCAAAGGCTAGCACATCAATGGCACCTACAGTGCCATTTGCAACTGCTGTCATCACCTGTGCTTGGTATACCTGCTGAATCCCCTTTGCCATTCCAAGCCTCTGTTACCTCCTATGCCTGCATTTCCTCCTCTTTAGAATAGGCATAACAAAAATTTCACTGCCTTTTAGGATTGTGGTGAGGACAATATGATTTTACAGTTGTGAGAGTCTTTTGGAAAGGCTAAGTGTGCTGTGCAAATGTCATTTTTGTGAGACTAACCATAGCTAATGGGAATCAAGTGCTCACTACATGCTCGTCACTGCTGACCTCTTTATATGTAGCATCTCATTTAATCTTAGGAATTAGACATTAGGAGTGTCCCCATGTTACAGGTGCAGATATTGAGAAACAAAGAGATTTAAACCCAGGTTGTCTGACTCCTGAGTCCATGACATTGGTTCTCAAACTTTGGAGTGCTTAAGAGTCACAATAAACTTGTTAGAGGAGGTATAGCTCAGTGGCAGAGCATTTGACTGCACAATAAACTTGTTAAAATTGAAGATGTCTAGGATCAGCAATCAGATTCTGCGGCAGGTGGTCTGAAAACCACACTTGACTGCTTTCAGTTCTACCAACTCTAAACTCCAGCAACATGGCAACCAGCGGGGTTCCTCGGACTACGCTCCTATGGCTCCTCAATTCTACGGTGGCCTTCACTTGATCCTCTCTGGCAGGGAGACTGCAGCCCACTTGGGAGGATAGTTTTAGTAGCATGCCATTGTTCAGAAGGGTTCATCATTTCACATGGAACTGGTTACTCATTTCTGAGGCTACCTTCTTGTACCTCTTGTGTGGGAATCCTCAGGGGTGGGAAGACTTTGGCCAATAGGTCTGACTTCGTTGGTTGGATTTTCATTATTTTCCAACGGGAAAGTCCTTGAGGCCAAGCATAAGGGCTTAGTTGCCACGGGGAAGGTAAACAGTTTCCAAGAAGATCAAGAGTGCCTACCACAACCTGACTTTTGAACTTTCCTCTTGGCCCACTAATAGCAGAGGCACAGTGAGGAGGTCTGTGCTGGGCATGGATAGGCTCCCCAGACAGAAAGCATGGACTGTGCCATTTAAAGGTCCCAGGAGACTCATTTCCTACTTGAATGCAGGAAGGCTCTCAGAGTGACTGAATTTCGGAAACATCGTCCGTTCTTTTTAAGACTGTACTCTCTTGCAATGGATCCGAACCAATAGGACAAACCATAGCTTGTGACAGATTTATGCCCAGAGGGGATGTAGGAAGAGGGAATGAAAGCTATGGGCAAGGATTTTCATGAGCTGCATCATAAACTGGTTTGGTGGGCCCCAGGGAGAACATAAACACCACCCCAAGGACTCGTGGATTTGGATTTTGTTTAGATCCCTTTTAAGACGATCTGTAAAAGAGAGAAAGGGCAAAAATAATACTAGCTACCTCGTAAGGTTGTTTAAAGGATCAAGTGATGAGACAATCCAATTAAAATACTTATCACAGTGCCTCCACATAGGACACTCAATCAAGTTAGCTATGATGATGATGGTGAGAAGGAAAAGGAATAGTAGGAGGAGGCCAAGAAGGCTGCTAAGATTCTGTTCTATAACATGTATTTCAGTTGAAAATTCACATTGAAAAGGAGAAGCTTTGTCATTATAACTGGAAAATACATTTTGAAAATTTTATCATGACATGAAACAGAAAACTTTTTTAAGAGCCAGAAGTCACAGGAACACCGCTGTTTGCATTCATCTCTGATCATTGTTCCCCCAAATCATCTTTGTTATAAAGGAAGGAGCACTGAATTGGGAGTCAGGGCAGTGAACAACTAACCATAGAATTTCCCTGTAGTATTTTTGTCTTTTTGAACACATTATTTAATCTTTCTAAATCTCACTTTCTTCATCTGTGTATTGGGGGTAATAAAACCCATCTAGTCAGTTGTGAGAATTAAATGAGATGATAAATTTTAGAGTACTCGGTATAGTGTTCTGCACGTAGAAGGTGATATAATCAATATCTGATGCTGGGAAGGGCTGTGGCACCAACAGCGACCTTCAGAATGTGCCATCCTTGGGGGAAGGGGCAGTCTGCCTTCTACTGTGGTCTTCATGCCTGGTGCAGAAGAGAATTCTGTGAAAAGAACACTCAGAATTTCTTTTTTAATGTTAATATTTAGATAACCAAAGGACTTATTATCTCATGTTTGAGGGCAAAAATTTTGTTTTGCCTTTCTCGTTAGTGTTGGAGGGAAAATCCCCACCCCCACCCATCACAGTCTCCACAAAGTAGCGCTGCCCAACCTGTCCCTGGCACTTCCTGCTCTTGGGAATCTGCCTAGTACTTCTCCAATATGGGAGGGGCCCACCTCTGTGCTACAGCAGTCAGGGACTGCAATGGCTTTTAATATCCAAGAGTGGATTGCTAGGTGTCATGCCTCACAGTCCCCTACGGTACAAGGGGTAGGTAATTCAAGATGGGAAGATGAGGATATTGAATTGAATAGCAGGGGTGAGAGTAGATATCCCATCTTGTTTCTGATGGAGAAAAAGCATTCAGTCTTTCAATATCAAATATGATGTTAGCTATAGGGGTTTTTATAGATGACTTTTATCAATTTGAGGAGCTTCCCTTCTTTTTTCCTGTTGCTGAGAGTTTTTTCAGAATGTTGAATTTTGTCTGTAGTGTTTCTGTGCATCAGTTGAGATGATTTTAGTTTTTCAATGTGTTGATATGATAAGTTATATTTATTTTGAATATTGAACCAACTTTGCATCTCTAGGATAAATTCTACTTGGTCATGATGTATTATACTTTTTGTATATTGCTGGATCTTATTTGTCAATCTCTTTCAGATTTTTGCATATATGTTCATAAGGAATATTATTTGGTAGTTTTCTTGTAATATATTGTTTAGTTTTGGTATCAGTGTAATGCTGAGCTCATGAAAAATATTCCTACCACTTCAATTTTCTGAAAAAATTTGTGTGGAATTGGCATTATTCTTAAATCTTTGGTTGAATTTGTCATTAAAGCCATTTCGCCTTGAGTTATCTTCATGGGCCAATATTAAACTATGAATTTAATTTCTTTAGAAGATGTAAGATTCTTCAGGTTATTCATTTCTTCTTTACTGCCTAGGTGTTTTTTTAAAAATAAATCTCACCCCCTTTAAACCTCTGCATTTAATCATTATGGCCATCAGATAACCATAGCATTACTTACAGCTTGATGTAAATTCTTCTTATAATCTCTTGTGCCTTCTGTTTGGTAAACAGAGAAAATCCAGCTCCTTGATACATTCATTTATTTGTTCAGTTAGCAAAGATCTTAACCACATTTTGAACTTCAGGACCTGTGAATTCGAAGATGATTAAGACAGTATCCTTGAATTCAACTAAATCACATTCAAGTGGGAATAATAGTAATAAAATTCTTGACTGTGCTGCAGTGGGATGTGTAATGGTTGTGTGATGATTAGTGCACAGAAAGAGAAAACAAGGAACCATTAATTATGCCTAGGGGAAATCAGGGAAGGCTTCTAAGAAGAAACGGTATTTGAATTGGGCCTTGAAAGATAAGGGAATTTTATCTGGCAGAGAGGAGTCTTGCCTTGTGAACTGTCATGGGATGTTTGGGGGAACAGGCCATTTCAGCTTTTCCTAGGGGGAGAACATTTGCTTCAGGAATTCATTGTTTTGATCAAGTCACCTAAAATCTAAATGGTAAATTAAAACGTCAAATTGCTTTTGTTATCATAATTCTTCTGTTTATGTGTCATAAAATGAAGTTGATCTGCCATTTATATAATGTTACCTCAGAGTAGACTTAACATTGAGTTATTGCTTCATGGTGATGCTCAGAGTTTTAGATCCTATTTTTATTTAAATTATTATTTTCATAGTTGTAATAATAAACATCTTCTTCAAAGAAGATGTGGTCTTTGAAATGGATCTCAATTTGAGTGCTGACATTCCTATAACAAACCACGAACAACCATTTGTAGATGGAGAGAGAGAGAATGTGAAAGAATGAATCTCAAACACCTGTAGGGTGTGACCATTAGCTTCAAACAAGACATTACAGAATTTCTCCCAAAGTCAGTTTATTGTGATTAGTCACAATCCTACCTTGAGTTTTACCTTGAGTACGTTGATCGTGTCAGGCCGAGTTGCTATATCCAGATTCAACTGGATTCATTGCCCTCTGAATATACCGTGAAAAACAATGTCTGTGTATAGACTTGTGAACACTTCTTCCTCATCTCAGTTAGCTGTGTCTGGATCTTTATCATACAAGACCTGAGTTTATGTTTGTTGTTGTTGCAATTGCTGCTGGGTGTGTTGCCTTTACACACCCTTGGTGGCCTCCAAAACATCTTGCTGTCATCCAGAAGCGTGCAAATTCACTGCTTTAATTAATTAATGGGGGCTCTTTGGAAGTTAGGGTCCCTTGTTTTTAATTTTCAGTTACATGTACCTACTGATTTCCATTTTTAGAATAGATGCTGTCTACCTGACTTGCTTATTACTGTTTGATACTAAAATATAGTTATAACAGCTCTATGGCATTGTCACTTATTTAAGCATTCATGGGTATTTAGGTAAAACCTAGATGGCTTGGAATTATTCTAACATAACTAAGTGTGTTATCAAGGTCTTTGCTCCAAGAGTCTGCTGTAAATGCATATGTTCAATTTGAGGAACAAAATATAATTTTAGGTTTCAAAACATAAGTTTCTAACATGTATTTATTAGTTATTATATGCTGAGCACAATGTCATGACCTTAAGTGACTGCAGTACACAAATCAGACTTCTGGTTATCATGGAGCTGGGAATCTAGTGGGATGCTCATTCATTCATTCACCTGGGAATGCATACTGTAATATGTGCCAAGCACTGTGACAGACGCTTTGCTTTGTACACAGGTCAGAGCATCAGTATAATACCGTGCATAGTTGGCCCATGACTAACTGTAAAATTACCCATTGTATTCTCTTTAACATATTACGTTATTCTATATTAAGGAAGAATGTGGAAGGAAAAAACATTTTACAATGTCATAGTAGCACAGATTGCTTTTTGCCCACTAAAACCCACATTTTCTTTCTCTTTTCGGGGTACCAACCCAGATTTCAGTTCTGTCTCCTTTACAGTAAAATATGGTCACATGAGTGTGTTTCAGCCAAAGAAATGTTAGCGGAAGGGGATGTGCGTCAGTGCACGACCAAGGCTTTTGAGAAATGGCTGTGCCTCTTCCACACTCTTCCCCTTCCTCTGGCCTGATGCATGTGAGAGGCTCGGTAGGAGGCAGCAAAATCACAAAAGTCACTCATGGAGGAAGCTGTCCACATTGGACTTTTGAGTAAGATAGATATAAACTTCTGTTGTGTCGGGCCACTGAAATTTGGGGCTTTTTGTTATAGCAGCTTGTGTATTCCTTACTGACACAGGAGTAGGACAATTATAAGGTGGCTCATTATTATCAAAATTATGACACCTTGTCAAGGCATATCCCAAGAAATGCTACCATTTGGCAATGATAATGTATATTATTCTGAAGCTGGAGTTTCTCATGGTCACTGTGGAGGGTACTTAGGCAAAGGTTGTTATTCCTATTTTAAATATAAACATTGGGCTTCACATAGATCATGTGACCTGCCAGAATTTGCAAGCCTGGACTACAGAGGAATTCATACTAGTATCCAGATATACTGACTGTTTCTTATTTCTAGTCTCTTGCTTTGTTTTACCACCTTGCCCTGTTTTACCATATTTATACCTAAACTTAGTATAGTTATTGCTTTGAACTTTTCTCTACTTGCTGATTGTCTGTAACTACTACTAGGTTATAATCCCATGAGCTGAAAGTCTATCCACTTCTATTTCCCCATCTACCAGGGTATTGCCTGGCATGTAGTAGGTCCTCAGTAAACAGTTGTTTAATGTAAGATGGCATGAGTCAATGACTGCAAAATAACTTTTCTAGCCAGGCATTTTATAATGCAAACTAAACATGGGTCTTAAATGTTTTTACGAAAGAAGGAAGGAATGAAAGAAGGATGTGGACCACGTGCGTGTGGAAAGTGTATCCTTGTGCATGGAGGGAGTTGAGGGAAGAGGAGAGCACAGGGCGATGAGAATGGGGTGGGGAGGGCCTGATAATTTTTCACTCATAATTATTATTATTTTTTTAAACAACTGATAACTGCTTGTGGAGAACACCTTGGCCTGGAAGGATCTCACTCATTGCTAGTTTGAGATGATTGAATAGGTCACCTGATGGAATCAGGAGAAGAGAAGACAAAGAAAATTAACACAGATTTGAAAACTGCTCCTCAGCTCATTACTTTTCAATTGCAGGTATCATCTGCCAAGAAAAACAAGTCTTTCCCTCCAGAATTTTTACTGTGAAATTACTCAAACCTACAGAAAAGTTGAAAGAATAGTACATTAAACATACATATATTCTTTACCTGAATTCACTGTTAATATTTTGCCACATTTGCTCTCTTATGTTGGTGAGCCCACATGTGAATATACTGGTTTTAACAAGACATTTAAACAAATTGCAGACACCTTTACACTTTGTCTCTACTACTGCATGCATCTTCTGTGAATAAGGACGTTTCCTATGAAAAAACAGTACAATTATCATATCTGACTCACATTAATTCACAATTATTACCTAATATACAGTCCATAGTAAAATTTCCCCAATTTTACCGATGGTGTCTCTTATAACGTTTTTTGTTTTAATCCAGTATGTAGTCAAGGTTTACATGTTACATTTGGTTAAGTCTTTTAAGTCTTTTTAAGTCTAGGGCAGTGGTTCTCTAGGTTGGTCCTCGGAGAAGCAGCATCAAGAACTTGTCAGAAATCAAAACACCAGTGCCCTGCCCCAGACCCACTGGAGGAGAAACTGGGGTGAGGGGAAGACCCAGCAATCTGTGTTGCAATCAACCCTCGAGGTGATTCTGATGGAACTGGAAAACAGTTGATCTAGGACATACTTCTCACCTTTCCTGCTTTTTGTGACATTTCATTTGTTTTTCCAAAATCCCAGGTCAATTTTGTTTTAGAATGTCCCACGTTCTGGATTTTTCTGATTGTTCTCTCATGGTTTTTTTTTTTTTTCCTTTTTTATTGGGGGAAAAACTACAAAGCATTTACAGTATAATGTTTACAGTCACAATTTATAGTGAGCTGATTTCCCAAAATATATTACCACTCAAGTTGACTTATCTTGTTACATTCAAAAATCTACTCTGTCAAAGTA
>CAUYRT010085018.1:0-32492 GCA_963574885.1 Lepilemur ruficaudatus
TGGCCGAGCAGAGTAAGTGAAGGGGGAGAGTTACAGGCAATGAAGTTGGAGTGCTAGTGGATTTTGAAGGACAGTGGTGGTGAGCAGATCAGATAGGGTCTTGTAGGCCTTTTTAAGGACTTTGAAGTTTATTCTGCATCAGATGGAGGGCCGCTGAAGGAATTTGAACTGAAGTCTTGACTCATGGTAGCATTCTGATTGCTGTCAACATAGACTGTGGGACAAGGGCTGACACAGATCATTTTTTGGAAAGTAGTCATCATATTGAAGTGGACATGTTATAGGATTTATTTCTACCTGTGCGTGTAAAGATAAACTGTACACTTTAGATTTATTTAGCAGCAGCTAACTTGGAGGGCTAGCATGTGCTAATGGTGTGATGTGGCTTTTTGTCTCACTGTTCTGTTTATAGGCCTTCAATCAAGCAGGAGCAGGGCCCTACAGTGAACTCGTCCTTTGCCAGACACCAGCATCTGCCCCCGACCCTGTCTCCACTCTCTGCATCCTGGAGGAGGAGCCCCTCAACGCCTACCCTGATTCACCTTCTGTGTGCCTTGTACTAAACTGGGAAGAGCCGTGCAATAACGGATCTGAAATCCTCGCTTACAACATTGATCTTGGAGACACTAGCATTACTGTGGGCACTACCACCACTTACGTTATGAAAGATCTCCTTCCAGAAACCACCTACCGGTGAGTGCAAGGAAGTAGAAATAAAGCTGCATCAACACAGTAGCACATGGGGCTACAAGTTAAACCTCCAGGGAATATTGACCAAGTGAATGTCATCTCCCAGCTGTTTCTAAGAGACCAGATGTCCAGAGTGTTGTTTTCGCCTTTGTCCCTCAGGCCAGAAGACCTATGAAAGAGCCACACTGGTTCAGGGACTCACCGGACGGTTTTGTGTCCACTCTGACCCACACCCATCTCTCCCCAAAGTAGACTCAAATCCTCAGGTCAGCCCTCTGAATGTTCAGGTTAGAAAGTATAAAAGGGCTTTGGGGGCAAGGTGTTAGCCTTAGGAGTTTTGCTTCTTCCTGACATTGTGCCTCCCTTAGAGGTGGCTTAAATGATTGTAAAACTTTTAAGATTTGTAGTTTGTAGAAGAATGACATTGGAGGTATGTTGGCTTTTATTAAACAACCTATAGTCAAATGACTTCTAAAAACAGTCTAGAGCTCAAAAGCTCAAATAAAGGAACAGATTTGGGGAATCTTTGTTTAATAAGGAAATGTTAGTTATAGTTGAAATTATTAAAAAGATCTTCTACAAAAGTATGATTTAAAAACATGTTAGAAAGTACCTCAAATGATAATTCTGTCATAGAGAAGATAAAATGATTTAGTTAATATAGCAACTATGGAAAGATGAGCTTATATTTGGATAGTAAAACCTCAAGAGTCTATTTAAAAATTACTTAATAGATGTAACAAATAATTTAATTCAGTTTTTTTTGTTTGTTTTTGAGACAGAATCTCTCGCTCTGTTGCCCTGGCTAGAGTGCAGTGGTTGCATAGCTCACAGCAATCTCAAACTCCTGGGCTCAAGCCATCCTCCTGCCTTGGCCTCCTGAGTAGCTGGGACTATAGGTGTGAGCCACCACACCCAGCTAATTTTTTCTATTTTTGGTAGAGAGAGGGTCTTGCTCTTGCTCAGGCTGGTCTCAAACTCATGAGCTCAAGTGATCCTCCCACCTCAGCCTCACAGAGTGCTAGGATTGTAGATGTGAGCCACTACCCCAGCCTTAATTCAGTGTTAATATGCCAGGGCTAGTATATTGGGCTGAATGTGAAAAGAAAGTCACATTGGGAGGATGTCACCTTTTAACCTTATAGGGTGGCTTGGAAGATGCCATGTTAGACAGATTGCATGGAAATTAAATAGCTTAAGAAAAAAACAAATATTTGGCCCTTTTTAGTGTGATCTTAGCCAAAAACAAAAAAAAAATGGCCCAAGCCTTTGCTGGCCAACTCAATAAATTATAAATTGGGCATTTCATATTTAAAATGTTAAAATAATTTATATTTAAGACCAATCTTTGTACAGCTTTAAGAATTTAGTTCTATAATACATAAGTGGGTACTATGTAGTAGAACTCTGATCAACCCACGATCTTGTTCTTTTACGTTTCAAAAACACAATTACAATAATTATAGTGAAATACAAAATGAGTATTTCAGGGAGATAGGTTATAATTGTGGTCCAATCAACTTTTACCTTACCTTTTCTGTCCCCTAAATTGGTTAAAATATAAGTGAACAGATCATGATGTTGTAGATAAAAAAAAAAAAAAGTGAAATGAAACATTTAAACAGGCCATTGAGCTTGGATAAAGGGCTTATATTTCTTTTGTTTGATTTTTTTTTTTAACCTTCAGCTGTTACATACTATTCCCACAGGGTTTATTCTTTCTCTGTGTTGCCAGGATAAGGTTGTGCACCTCTCTAGTAAATCTACTGATACAAGCAAAGGTTTTTCAGTGGATCTGTCATTTCTCCATTGGTGCTTGCAAAACTATCCATTGGCTTGCTGAAAAACCTTGTAGAAATTTCATTGGAATTAAAATGCTGTTTTTAAAGGCATTACATTTAAGTGTATAACAGAGTTTGAAATTGCATTTGTGTTTTGAAGGAAAAAAATATTCTTAAAAATGGACACCTGACTTTCCTTTACATGCTTCTAGCCAAGGAGAGTCATAGACTTTGCAAGCTGAAAGATGGGTGGGATCACTCAGACTGAGACCCCTTCTCAGCCTGTGGCTTGAGCATCTTCAGTGACATGAGCAGTGGCTACATCTTCCACTCACTAGGCAGTTCATTCCTTTTGTGAATAACTGTCTTTACAGTGTTTCTCTTATACTTTGTCAAAACCTCTGTATATCTAAAATCAGTTCAGTTGACTCTAGAACTTCCTCTGGAGCAGTAGTTCTCAAAGTATGGTCCCTGGACCAGCAGTATTAGCATCACCTGGGAACTTGTTAAAATGCAAATTATCAGGTCCCACCCCAGATATACTTAATCAGAAATTCTAGGGGAGACGCCTAGCACTCTGTGCTTTAATTAGCCTTCCAAGAGATTTTGATGCATATTGTAGTTTGAAAATCTCTGTCTTAGAGCAGTGATTCTTAAATGTCAATGTATATAAGAGTTGCCTGGAGAGCCTTTACAAAATATAAGTATCTGAGCCCACTCCTATACAGTAGGCCCTAGAGGGGGCCTAAACATCATTATCTTATAATGTTAGCTGTCTCTTATTTAACTATCCTCACCGTCATTCATATTGTTTTCACTAGCGTGGATTTTCTGTAACCTCCTCCATCCTCTTCTTTGGACAATTTCTATTTCTTTATGGCCTCTCTGGGGTATAGTGCCCAGACCTCCAGAAATGGTCTGGCTGGCAAGACTGTCACCTTCTTTGTTCTTACTGTGCAGTTATTAAGGTTGCCTAAGATTGCTTTTTTTAGCAGCGTTATTATATGTCTGACTCATACTGAGCTGGCAAACAACTAAAACTTAAAGTAGATTTGTTTGTTATGCTCATTTATACTCTTTTTGCTTAGTAAAAAGGAGACAAAAATAACATTTATTGAGTTCTTACTATATGTTAAGCACCATGGTAGGCTGCCAAGAAATGAATCATAAATCATTTTTTTCATAACAAGATGAGGTGAGCTTTACAGGAGACAAGTTTCTAGAAGTCACAGACTTGAGTCAGTCTTGACTTCAATCCTGGGTCCCTCACATACTGTCTCTGTGACTTTTGGCAAGTCATTTAAGCTCTCTGTTCCTCAGTTTCCTGATCCATAAAATGGGGACAATAATTTTAGCTACCTAACAGGGTGGCTGTGTATTGTAGATAAGAGTTCAGGTGCCTAATATGGGGCCTGATACATAATAAATAGGTTATCAGTAAATTATCTGTTGTTAATATTTGGTGGGAAAGAAACAAGCTGGAAAATTGGTTGTGACCAATCTGTTGTGACCAGATTATAGGTCAACTTATCTGCAGTAACCTGGCATTATCCTTAAACAATGGAAACATTTGAGGTTTTTTCCCCATCAAGGCAGGGCATGATTAAAGCAAGTCTAAGTGCCCGGAGACAGAATGGTAGCATTGATACCAAATGAGCTGTCGGGAAGGAGCTTGATTGAAAACCATCTCTGACTCCTCCTTCAGGAAGCCTTCTCTGAATAACTTTACTCTGAGCACATCTTTTATCCCCAAAAGGGATTTTATGTATTTAAGGTATTATGTCATACTTCTTTAGAAGTTGTCTGATGATTATTCTCTTCTTTCTTAATTTTTCTTTCTTAATTAGATGATTAATTATATGGTAGTGTCGGGTAGGGGTAGGGGAGTTGTAAAAAGCCCATCTTTTGCTTTTTAGGCCTTTTCTACCTTAACCCTTCGGCTGGGGACCCCCATCCTCGGTCTCCCTGACCCCTACACTCACTACGTCCTGAGTGCTGGGATGGCTCATCATGATGAGGGAGGTCATCTTCCTGGTTAAGCATGGTTGGTTTTGAAAGTCATTCTTCTTTTAATATATTTAGTGTTGGAAATTGGATTGTGTATATGCTTATAAAGTGCACTGTAGAAGGCTGTGATCTTCTGCAGTAGAAATGTATTTGGCATCTAGAATTAGATATTTTAATAGAGGATTTTCAATCAAAATTTATAAAGAATATGCTTCTTAATTTGATTCATTTAATCAATATTATTAAAGTGTTGATGGATATTGCAGACTCCTGGAAACTTGAAGAGATTTTTCATATGAGCCTGGCCAAGATAGAGTTTGCTTGGGGTTACATCACTTCCCCAAATTGGAAAACAAAATTCCATTTCTCATGTATTTAATTTGCAGAGCTTAAGATTTCAAAAACTGACACAATGCAAGTTAAAAACACAAAACAAAAAGACCTACAGATCTAAATTTCAAGATTAACATGTTACTTCAACTACAGAGAAAACTTCTCAAATTTGGATGTAGGATAGACTTTAATTAATTTAATAAAATAAGATACTCAATTTGTATTTTCTGCGGTGGATTCTTGGAATTGTTCCTCAGGGTAATGTTTGCTTTTTTCTTTAGTCCATGTCACCTGTCACTAGAATTAGGAAATTATTTTCACACACTGTGTTTTTTACCCTAGAACAAAACAAACACTAACTGCCTTAGTTCTCGTTCAGCTTTCTCAGCCTCCTGTGCTGAGAGTTCTTAATATTTTCTCCAGAATGCAACCAAAAATTGCCTCATTTTATTTTATCAGTTCCTTAGTTCTGTTTCAATTTTGAGTGCTACTTTATCATTAGAACTAATTAATGTAAGCTCAGTGCATCAGTTACAAAGAAAAATATTTTTCATGCATTTTTCCTGAAACAAAATATGTTTTTGTAAAAATGTAGGATGTTTTAAAATCTAGGTAGTTGATTGCAGGGCCAATGCTGAAAAAGTGTTGAGTGAAGTGAGAATAAACTTGTTGACTTTTCTAAATTAAAAAAATGCAGTTGTTACATGGAAAGTATAGTTTGGATTAAAATTATCTTTAGATTGTATTTGTAGCCACATTTAATCCAAGTCGTGCTAGGAGAGTATGATATGCCAGAACACACGAAGGCCTTTGAACCTAAAGGGACCCAGTTCACATCCAGATTTGACCTGTATCCAAAGTATAGATTAGTGCAAGTGGCCTTAGTGGACCTAGCTGAGCTGCGTTTCCTTCACTTATAAAATAGACAAAGTAATTCCTACTTTATGGGGTCAGGGTAGAAATTAGAGATAATACTGCATATGTCAAACAGAGGTTTCAACACCTACTAGCCACTTGTGTCAGTTAGATCAAGTTATTTAACTGAGTTTAACTTCAGTTTCCTCATGTCTAAATGCAGAGGTAATATTATAATAGCTCCAGCTCTACAGCGCATTCCCTGGAACAGAAGAGCAGGTTCCCAGTGTTTGTCGTGGTGGTTGTCGAAGCTGTCATTTTTACCATTTCCCGTGCTCCTTGTCTCACCCTCACCTTTTTGAGGATATTAACAGTTTAAAAAGAAACCAGTCCTTTTGGCTGTTGCTACATCCTTGGCCATTACTTGGAAGAGAAAAAACATAGATGGTATCAGCAAATTTCTCCTGTTACAATGTTAGGTGGTGGTAGTAGGGCAGCTAAAATGAAGATGCACGTGTGTGCCCAGCACTGTGCCAATCCTTATGCAAGCTCAACACATTTTTTTCACTATTGAAAAAGAAGTCATAAGGATAAAAACTCAGTAAGTTAACACTTCAAAGTTAAAGGGTTTTTGGCAACATTGAATCTTTTTCTGGTGTATCATGGAGTATAAAATTAGAAAGTGCTTATCATATTCCTTAATTAAGTAATCCTGTTAGTAAATGCAGAAAAATGGCACTATCCCCATTTTATAGATGAGGAAACTATTACTTAAAAGTGTTAGATAATGTCCCCAAGGTCCCCAAAGTGATGAGCAGGATTTCCAGAGAGGCTACACTACTAAAAATACTGTGGTACAGAAATACCATATTATTTTTGGTGGTGGTGGTGGTGGTGGTGCATGTGTGTGTTAAGGCTAAGATTATATGCCTAGCAGGACTTCTCCATAGAAGATCAGAGAACCAGAGAGCTAAAGGTGTAAGGAACCCAGTACCTACCAAAATACTATGGAGGCTTTGAGGAAATAAGTGAATTTATAAAAGTAATCAAGTATCAAATCTAAATTTATTTTTACATCTTGGTATTTGTAGCTTCTAACCTATTTTTTAATTCTTGTAAGTGATTCAAATCTTTTACCATGTTTTTTTCTTGAGCAGAACAACAACCTTAAGGAAACCCTTACCTCATTTCTTTTGCATATTAAAGTAGCTGAGGGCAATTTGGGCTACACAGAACAAAAGGATAGGGCCACCTGCAGTATAAGGAGAGCCAGCAGATGGAAGAAAGCCTCTGTCCACTGGACTCTTGGAATACCTAGAATAAAGGGAAGGAATGGTAGTTTGGACACTGAAAGGATCTTAATATAAACCTTGCAGGTGAGGAGATGTTACACTATTGAGGAAAGATGAAGACTTAGTATCTGGCTTAATTTTTGTTTTGCTGAGAAGGGAAAGAAAATGGTAGTTTCTACCATTATGATGGTAGAAACTTTTTGAGGAGATTGTACCTCTCCAGTTGCTGAAAAGTTTGTTATGTTCCAATCATAGAAAGAAACTCTTGTATTAACACCGTAAAGCAATTTTATAAGACTCACGTGGATGGCAAGGAAGAATGTTAGTCTTTCGGTGTTATACTGAGAGACTTACGTAGCTTTATCTACAAAAGACCTGTTACAGCCCCTAGGATAATAAAATCTGGGGAAAGTAAGGCCCTTTATATTGGAGTTTTGCTATAACTTACCAGAGGTAAGTATTTACTACATTCTAAACTGAGGCAGATATTCATCTAATTTTGGGTGATTATGAATAGAGCTGCTATGAATATTTGTGTTCAAGTTTTTATGTGAACATAAGTATTAATTTCTCTAGAGTAAATACCTGGGAGTAGGATTTCTGGGTCAAATGATAAGTATATATTTAACTTCATAAGGAAAAGGCTTTCCAGTGTGGCTATACCATTTTACATTATCACCAGCCAAATATGAGAGTTCCAGTTCCTCCTTGTCCTTCTCAGCACTTTTTTATATAATAGTATCTCATGTGGTTTTAATCTGCATTTCCTAATGGCTAATGATGTTAAGCATATTTTCGTGTGCTCATTTACTATATGTATATCCTCTTTGATGAAGTGTCTGTTCCAGTTTTTTGCCCATTTTTTTAATGGTTTATTATTTCCTTACTGTTGAGTTTTGAGAGGTCATTATACATTCTGGATACAAATCTTTGTCAGATATATGGTTTACACATCTCGCAGTCTATAAGTTGTCTTCATTCTCTCAACAGTGCAAAAGTTTTTAATTTTGATGAAATACAATTGTTCTTTTTGTTGGTTTCATGTGAGATCATGCTTTTCATGTCATATATGAAAACCTTTTACCTAGAAAGATTTTCTTCTGTTTTTTTTTTTTTTCTTAAAAGTTTAATAGTCTATATTTAGATCTATAGTCCATTTGGAGCTAAATTTTGTGTAAGGTATGAGGTTTCAGTTGAGGTTTATAGGTTTATTTTTTTTCTTATTGATATCCAATTATTCCAATGCCATTTGTTGAAAAGACTATTCTTTCTCCATTGAATTGCTTTTGTACTTTTGTCAAAAGTTAATTGGACCCCAATGCAATAATCATTGGAAACCTCAGCACTCCACTTTTAGCACTAGACAAATCATCAACATAGGAAATCAACAAAGAAACATTGGACTTTACCTGCAATATAGACCAAATGGACCTAATAGATATTTACAAATGTTTCATCCAACAGCTGCACATACACATTCTTCTCATCAGCTCATGGATCACTCTCAAGCTTAGACCATAAATTAGGACACAAAACAAGTTGTAAAAATCTCAAAAAAATTGAAATCATACCAAATATTTTCTCTGACCACAATGGAATAAAACTAGAAATCAATAACAAGAGGAACATTGGAAGCTATACAAACACATGGAAATTAAACAATATGCTCCTGAATGACCAGTGAGTCAATGAAGAGATTAAGAAAGAAATTTTAAAATTTCTCAAAACATATGAAAATGAATACAAACATATCAAAACCTATGGGATACAGCAAAAGCAGTAATAAGAGGAGAGTTTATAGCAATAAGTGCCTACATCAAAAAAGCAGAAAACTTCAAATAAATGACCTAACAATCCTTCTCAAAGAACTAGAAAAGCAAGAGCAGATCAAACCCAAAATTAGCAGAAGAAAAGAAATAATAAAGATCAGAGCAGAAATAAATGAAATTGCAACACCCCCCCAAAAAATACAAAAGATCGATAAAACAAGAAGTTGGTTTTTTTGAGAAAATAAAATTGACACCTTTAGCTGTAGTAACTAAGGGAAAAAAGAAAGAAGACCCAAATAAAATCAGAGATGAAAAAGGAGACATTACAACTGATACTACAGAATCCCAAAGGATCATTAGAGACTACTATGAGCAACTATATGACAATAAATTGGAAAACCTAGATGAAATGAATAAATTCCTAGATACATACATCCTACCAAGATGCAACCAGGAAGAAATCCAAAACCTGAATAAACCAATAACAAGTAACAAGATAGAAGCAGTGATAAAATGTCTCTCATCAAAGAAAAGCCCAGGACCTGATGGCTTCCCTCCCAAATTCTGCCAAGCATTCAAAGAAGAATTAATATCAATCCTACTTAACTATTTCAAAAAATTGAGGAGAGAATACTCCCAAACTCATTCTCTGAGGCCTGTATCACCATGATACCAAAACCAGAAAAAGACAACCAAAAGAATGTAGAGGTCAAATATCTCTGATGAACATAGATGCAAAAATCCTCAACAAAATACTAGCAAACTGAATTCAACAAACACATTAAAAAGATTGTTCATCATGATCAAGTGGGATTCATCCCAGGGATGCAAGGATGGTTCGATATTTGCAAATCAATCAGTGTGATACATCATATCACACTGAAGAAATAGAGGAACATAAAAATAGGAATAATATTCCCACTGAATATATAAAATGATAATATTTTGTATACACATTTTAACTCCATTTGATTTTAAATTCCTAGACTATAAGGGCGGTGTTAATGTATTTTCATTACCCATAACTGTACTGCACATAGTAAACATCCAGCTAGGAGTTTTGCTCGTCTGAATAACACCCTGTTGCTAGCAGTATCTGCATGCTTAGCTCTGGTAAGCACTTGCACAGATTGTTGGGTAAGGCTGGCAGAAGTGAAAGGTGAAATGCTGTTGAAGAGTTGCTGTCCTTTGTTTTTGACTCTAAAGGAGACTCATTTGTTCTTGTATTTAATTCACTCTTTATAGGTTTTATAGTTCATCTACTTCCAAAACTGACTTCGAGGTAGCCTAAGGGTAGCTAAAGCAAAATATAAAAGCATGTCTTTAGGATGTCTTCCCTCAGGCAACAAACTGTTTTTTTTTTTTAATTAAAGAGCTAAAAAGGCTGAGCACAGTGGCTCACACCTGCAATCCTAGCACTCTGGGAAGTTAGGCGGGAGTATCACTTGAGCTCAGGAGTTAGAGACCAGCCTGAACCAAGAGCAGTGAGACCCCGTATCTACCAAAAATAGAAAAAAATTAGCCAGGGGTGCTGGTGTGTGCCTGTAGTACCAGCTACTTGGGAGACTGAGGCAGGAGGATCGCTTGAGCTCAGGAGTTTGGGGTTACAGTGAGCTATGATGCACTGCATTCTAGCCCAGGTAACAGACAGACTCTGTCTCCAAAAAAAACCTAAACTATCTTACTAATGTGCTTTTTTTGCTGTTTTTTGGCATGGAGAATGTAATCTGTCCTCTGAGCTATGCAGTGCTCGATTTGACTTGAGTTACTTTAACTTGGTTTTCTTTATTCTGCAATATTGCTTTAGGGACAAGTAATAAATACTCCATTCAGTGTTTTATTTCAAATGAAAAATTGCTGCTTCTTAAACCTGCATTGTCTGTATTTTTTTTCCCTTTCTCTAGGATCAGAATTCAGGCTATAAATGAAATTGGAGCTGGACCGTTTAGTCAGTTCATTAAAGCAAAAACTCGGCCATTACCACCCTTGCCTCCTAGGCTAGAATGTGCTGCAGCTGGTCCTCAGAGCCTGAAGCTAAAATGGGGAGACAGTAACTCCAAGACACATGCTGCTGATGACATGGTGTACACACTACAGCTGGAGGACAAAAACAAGAGGTGAGAGGGGTGTAAGGATGCATCCCATGGCTTTGGCTTAATTACTTGCTCTAAAATACTCTTCCTTCTTGTTCAAAGATTTCCCATGTATTTGAGTCCTACATTTTATACCCTGAGTTGTACGCTCTGTTCTCTGTTTGGAATTTCTAAACATTCTAAAGATCCTGGTTTCCCTACATGTGATAATATGTGCTTTTTATTCTTTCACAAAGCCAGATAATTGAGAGAAATTATCTAAAAAGAAAATTGTCCAGTTCAAATCCACACTATTTAATAGCTTTTTATTAGTCACGCGTGCAGAGGGAAATAAGACTCAGGAAGAGATGTTACCTCTTTAAATATTCAGTAACCATCAGGACAAACATGTTTACCAATCTGAAATAGCTGTGGATGATGTACAGATGGGGATTGTACTCTGTAACTATGGGCAATGCAATATCAAATTAACCAGAGCAAATAGGAGATTCTTTATAAGACTCCAGGAAACACTCTTGGCTATAGAAATTAAATCCAGCCTTTCACATAGTATTTGTTTAACCTAATTTCATTTCCTCTGAAAATGGCTGATCAGAAGACAGGCAGCCAAACTGTATTTAGAAATAATCAGATGTCAAGCAAAAGTTAATGGTGATAGAATGTTCTGTTACCAAAAGTCCTAATCAGAGAATTGGCATTGGGGATAGGAGATCACCATAAAACCAAGACAGCCAACGCGCTGCTGCTTTCCTACTTACTTACTGAAGCACAAAGCCAGTGTTAGTGTGGAAGCATTTCTGTCATTTCCTTTTGTGCATTACACTATCCTGTTCCTTTACCTGGGGAACTGGTGCTAGTTACCCAGAAGCCCCCTGTCTGTTCTCCACCCCCAGTCTGTAGTCAGGCACCTTGATTAATATCAGTGTAGTGGAATTCTGTGGGCCTTCAGTGGAGACCAAGATCAAGACAAACACAAGGCCTGGTTCCAGCAGCATAATACCAACTCACAGATGATCATAGAGCATTAATTCCCTAGGAGAAAATTGTTCTGGGAGTTTGGAAGAGGCAGAGACCATCTCATTGCAAAGATCAGGAAAGATTTCTTGAAGGAGGTGATGTTTGAACTTGACTTTGAAGGACCTAGCAAACCTGATAGATTGACAACAGAAGAACCAAAAGTGGTTGATTATGATATATTTGAAACGAGTCCTAGTGTAAAAATCACAGAGACAGTACTGCTTCTTTTCATAGATGCGTTAGAGATTAAGTTCGTACTCATTCAAGATCATTCATCTTACTGTGCTTTGTGCGTTTGGATGTGTTTTCACAGGCTCAGTACTTTACTGGCAGGGAACTCCTCAACCAGAGAGGGCTGGCAAGAACAGGAATTATGAACTAACAGAAAAAACCATATATAGATAAAGCTAGCATTGGGGGAAATTTTTAAATTAGTCTTTTTGTTTTTCCCCAGGCTTGTGGCTTCCATTGATAGTAGAGAGAACCTGTACTGTTTTAGAAAAAAAGGAAGCACAGAAGAGTTGTTGAAGCTGGTAGCTGAATTGAGATTAGAGCCAATGCTTCTTGACTCTCTGTACTGCCTCCACTACTGTCTCCAGAAATGTGAGAAGTGCCTGCCCTGCCCCAAGCCAAACACCCCCATCTTGCTGCAGGCCTGCCCTGTGTGGGGCAGCCACCCAGGGGTGCCTCCTGCAGACAACTGTACAGATGTGTAGTCTGATCCAAAGTTCTATGTTATACAGAGTGGCTTCTGGGCACAGAACAAAAACCCCACAAGCACTTTTCCAAATGAGAATGATGTTATGAAATATTTAAATATGCCAGATAGAAAACAGTGCAGAATCTGGTAATCAATACATGCTCTTTCCTAAAAAAAAAAAAAAAAAAAGCCAAAGGGTTGCCTGGTTAATCAATTAAATGACTTGCCTAAATTTAAATGGCAATTTAAGAAAACTTACCATTAGGAACAGTATTTTTCTTAATTTTATAAGCTAGAGTCCAAATTTATCTTTTTAAAATTAGATTTGTCAGTGCTCTCCAGAAAGTTATTAAAGTGATGGGAATATAGAACAAAATGAATTCTCATTCTATTTGTATAATAATTTTCTCACGATTTAATAGAATGAAAACAGGCTAATTTTAGTTTGAAGATGACCTTCCTTAGTGTCTTGAAACTGAACTATTGTGGTGAGTAGCCCTTTGTATCCAAGCCTTAAACTTTGGATCTTGACACAAAAGAATCAAGGAGAAATAATTTGAGTTGGACACATCATAATACTCGTTATCAGTGTAGTCTTTGTCAGTTCTAGTCTCCTTAAGGTTCTTGAGGACCTGGCCTCTCCGCTTGAAAGGTACAGTATCCTCTTCCTAAATGGCAGCTACTTTTTCCATTAAACTTGTTATTAGAGGAGTTTCTAGTTGTGGCTCTTGGGAAAAGTGCACATATTCTTTAATATATGTGCTAATTTTGTTAACCATCCATAAGTTCTTATGAATGTGACAAAAAAAAAAAAAAGCATATATCCTGCTTGTGGCCAAGGTGAGAACTAGAGATAGGTTTAACTGTGGTTTTAATTTACTTTCTTACCTGTGAGCTCTCAAAATATTTCTTTTGCCACGAGCACTTCACTAATAGTCATTTTGGACATTTGGAAGGAAAGTCGTCTGAGTTGTATGGCTGTCCTAATCAGCAGTGATAGTATTCCTAATAGAAGCACAATGAAATTTAGTAACTCCATGCTTGGTAATAGATTGAAGAGTTGTTGATTTGGGCCATTAAACTATTGTTCTCACATTTTCCTCATCCATAAAATAAAGGGGTTAGAAGATGATTTCCCGCCTTTTTTTTTACCTTAAAGCAACAAATCCTTATAGATTATTTGTGAACTAAGTCCTTTACAAAAAGGTGTCCCTTATTGGGAAATGTTATCTCTTTTTCTTCATATTTTCAGCTTCTGCTATTCACAACTAAGAAAATAAGTTAGTAACTTCCCTTAAGAGTGACGCCTTAATGTCCAAAACATGTCCTAAGGTTTTGCATCTATGAGGTGCTAATTTATGATGTTTATTTATATACCTCTCAATTTAAAAATCTGAAATGACCAGGATATTTACAGATACAATGTTTGGCAAAAAATACATATTTAAACTTTCTCAAGGAAACTTCTATTGATTGTGTACCTACATAGTGCCAAGCATTCAGAGCTTTATCTGCATTATTTAGGTCTTGAATAAAAAGTGAAATAGTTTTTAGAAAGACAATGAGATTTCTCCCAAAGCCTTCCACCATTTAGGCCAAAAAATACATTGTTTTTGGTAAGTTGAAATGATTTTAACTTATGATTATTAGAGTTTTATACATGCAAATACAGGAAATGTGCTTAAGTATTGGACAGATAAAGATGACTAAAATATATCGTATATTCTTGCCCTTAAGGAGCAGTCCAGTGGGGGTAGTAGAAGAGACAGATGCATTAAAAGCAAATCCTGATGTGGAAGGCTTGAAGGTTGACGCAGGCACTGGGGTGGAGGGAGAATAGAAGAATAGCATCTAAGATAGGCTTACAATTAAACGAACAGAGAAGGCTTCTTAGAGAAGGTAGCAGATTGGGTGAGTCTGAAAAGGATCCTGATCGTGTAACCTCATGCCCAAGAGCCTTAGAATGGAGACTAGTGATAAGGAGAAAGGCTTGGATGGAAAGTGTGGATAAAATCTCCAAAGCCCTGCATCTTTCTCCAGGTAACTGCCTCTTTCTATTTTGGTATTTCTAGACCTGGTGCTTTTTATTTATTTATTTTTTTTTTAAGATGGGCCAATGGACCATGTAAGTAGAAGGAATCCCAAAGGGCATCTTGCTCAAACCCTTGCCTCAAGGTAAATCAAGCTAGAATTCATCCAGATCACCTGGACTTGCTGTGTTGAAAGTTTTTTTCCCCTTGAAGAGGACATTTGTTTCCCATGTACTCAAGCTTTTGACCCTCAAGGTTACCAGTCTGTAATTGCATAGCAACCTTAAGCAGTGCTTCATATTTATAGGACTAAGTTTATGCCAATGATCAGATTATGTCATTCAATCAGCAGTTTTTTCTTGAATTACTACTATGTGCTAGGCTTTATGAGGAACGTAGCCTATCTATAAGAACTGTTCTTGCTCAGGAAATAAATTAACATTAGATAATGAGCCAGATAGTATAAGAGATTTCATTTAATTTCAACAGAAAAACAAAAATTAAATTGGTTTAGCCTTAGAGTGATTAAGTTTATTATTCTTAACAGATCCAGCACAGAAGACCTGAATGTCTTTGGTTTCCGTGTATACAAGAAAAAGATATACCCAAAGTAAACATTTTCATAACGCTGCGTTAACCTAATATAGGCACTGGAAATAACAGGATCAGGTCATGCGGTTTAAGATCATAGCGCTGTACCAATGATTTTGAAGATGTGTTTATCTGTGTTACTGAAATGAAATGTTATGCTGCCCTGACAGAATTGGAGTTGATGCTGATCGTCGTCCTGACCCCTGATAATTGTACACAGCACTGTGGCGGGAAGAGCATAAATTCCAGGAATGCATTTATCTGTTTAATCTGTTGTTCAGGTTTAGTCAGCCAGCCAGTGTTTTTTAAAGCAAGGCTCCAGCAAAATTGGGCTGGGGGAAGAGGGATCTAATAGAATGGATAATTACCGCTTGGTCTCCATTAACTCGGCCCTTGCACCCGAGACACTTTTCCCTTCAGCCAGCAGAATTGGAGGGGCTTTGTCGTGTTTTCAGTGTGACTGCATGTTGGCTCTTAGAGAAAAACAGAAAATAATTTGCGTAAAGAAACCCTGAAAGAGAATACACACGAGGCCAGGGTATATGGACCCTGGGGAAAGTGAACTTTCTCAGTGTATGTCTGTTACAGAACAAACTTCTGTTTAATGTTTCTCAGGGCGTGTTGCCGAACTAAATGAAATAGATGTGATGCGGCTAGCTCAGGGCCACGCCCATAAGAGACCCTTAGTATTTGTGTCCCTTCCTTCTCTGGACTAGTCTCTGAACCACGTGGTCTTCTTTGTTTGATAAATGGCATTTTTGTGTTACCTTCGACCACCAGAAGGCTGTTGTGGTTCTCAACAGAAGTATCAAATCTCCTGTTGTAATCCCAGATGTGTTACTAAATTTCTAGATTACCAGAGGCATATCTCTTCGCTTCTTTTTGCCTTAGCTTCTCCCACTACAAAACACGAATAATGATGCCTGTCTCTAGTCCCTAATTGATGGACAAAAATGATTTGGATACATTTTTCTTTCTTAGAAAAGCATAAAATGCAGCCTACAAAATAAAGAGTATTATTAGTTTACTCAATTTCAGGCTAAAATGTCTGTACTCAGACTGCGGTGAGAGGTGGTAAACAAACTATTTGAGATGGTAATTGCAATTCAAATTAGTTTTGCTTCTCATTTATTAAAAAATAACAGAAATGGAATTGGATAACATTTTCTTCAGGTTGAGGCAAGGCCATTACTATAATAGGCAAGCAAAAATTTGAAAACTCTAGGAATAATGTTCTTGAAGATGAAATTCACTGCATACATTTGAAAGCAAAGTAGAAGAATGGGAAATTTCAAGGTTCTCAAGTGATCTTTAGACATTCTAACCATCCTTTTTTGAATTTAAAAAAATCTCTAATATATTAATGTCTAAAGTACAGTTTAAACAGCAACAAAATTGAATTTTTTTCTTTTATTCCTTTATTCTTTGTAAAGAGTTTCTGCCGTCAATAGCTATAGTGAAATTTTATTTCTTAGGAAAGGATCATAAAAAATTCAACTCATTAATGAAAGAGAATTGCAGTCTGATCACTCACAAGCCAAAAGGTCCATATGTGACCAGGGATGGGGGGTAGGAAATTAGCCCCTTCACTCATTCATCTTTTAGAGATAGCTCTTGGCACTTTCACGCTCAGTCTGTAAACAGGGACTGTTACCAACATCAAAGTCTGTTTAGGAAGTACATCCTCCCTGCCTCAGGTGAGCACCCATGATGCCATCTGCTTCCACATAGACGTGGCAGGAGGACTCTGTGTTCTTGGTGGAGTGAGGACATATATTATCCATTCCTATTTTGAACATCTTTCATTTCCAAATGCCACGTGAGTAACGTAGGAAATTCTCCCCCGCCACACACACACAAACTATAGAGCCCGGGGAAATTAAGAAAAAGAAAAAAAAAGACAATGACATGTTTCTGCTAATGAATATAGCTGTATTGAGCTTATTAACAGCTGTTGATTTGTGATATTGTGAAACATGTTTTGAAAGGTACCGTTTGCAGCCTTTAGTAGACTGCAGGCCATTTTAGGTCAACGGGTTAGATCATTTTGAGGAGTTAATATTAATAGGCTGCTGTTAGTCTGTAGTTGACCTGGGGATTATAAGATAGCAAGAAGGTAGTAAACATAAAAACCTTGGCATTATTAATATCTCTCATTTGATACCATGAATTTAAGTTATAAGCCATTCAGAGCATTCCTAGATGTTTCTGTCAAAAGAAAACTGTTTTAAGAAAACATTTTAAAACTAAATTCTTTATACATCATTCCCATCTAAAATGATTTAAAATAAAGGAACATTTAAAGATGTAATGGTGGAACTGCTTCCTCCAGTTGCACGAGTGTAAAAAGTTAGCTTTCACAATGTTAAGGCCTAAAACACTGAAATTAAAAGAATAGCCTTCCTCTAGAATTTCTTGAAAATGTCTAGAATCTGTTGTTTTGCTTTCCTAGTATATATTCAATAAAGAATCATAGAATTTACTTGGTTCTTTCAACTGGATCTCATAAAAATTCCTGTCAGGTGAACAAGACAGTTGTTTTGTCTGGCAGTTGAGCTGTAAAGAGTTATTGGACTTACTCAAGTTCATAGTGAGGTAACAGACTGCATTCCAGTCAACGTCTTTATACTCCTGGAACCTTTCCCCCTGCCCACCCTTGGAATACTCTTGACAGGCAAACAGAATAAGCAAAATTACTTTGTATTCACAGAAATGTAGAACTGTATTTTCAATTTAAAAAACTTAATTTTTTTAGAGCAGTTTTAGGTTCACAGCAAAACTGAGCTGAAGATACAGAGATATCCCAAAAAGCACCTATCCCCACACATGTGCTGCCTCCCCCATCATCAACATTCCCACCAGAGTGGTACATTTCTTACAATTGATGAACCTGTTGACACATCACTATCATCCAAAGTCCATGGTTTACATTAAGGTTCATTCTTGGTGGTATTCATTCTGTGGGTTTGGACAAATTTGTAAGGATATGGATATTCACTGTTAAAGTATCACCCAGAGTAGCTTCTCTGTATCCTAAGGGGGTTGGTTCCAAGACCCCTTATAAATACCAAATTTGGAGCATGCTCAAGTCCCTATGTAAAATGATTTAGTATTTGCATATAACCTATGCACATCCTCCCATTTACTTTTAATTATCTCTAGGTTACTTATAATACCTAATAAAATATAAATGGTATGTAAATGGTTGTTACACTATATTTAGGGGAATAATGACAAGAAAAAAGTCTATACATGCTACATGTTCAGTAGAGATGTAGCCATCCTTTTTCTCTCCAAGTATTTTCAATCCATGGTTGGTTGAATCCACAGTTGTAGAACCCATGGATACGGAGGGCCTACTGTACAAAACGTTTTTTTTTTAAGTCATTGATGAATCACCAACCTTGAAACCCCTGTGTGCTTGTGACGTTCTAAGGGTTTTGTTTCAAGAAGGTATTACAGTCAAAGCCAAAGCAAGTTATGAGCAGAGCCATCAAGAATTCATTTAGACTATAAAATACTAATTACCCACTCAACCTTCTGATCTGTTTATTTCCCCTTTCCAAGTAAATATTTTTAGTACAAGAGGGCGTTGCTCCCCATTTTTCTTCTCTCTAAATAAAAATGCCCAAATTTCTGACACAGTGGACAGCACTGAGGTTGGGCCTACTGCTGTGATCATGTTTTCGGCAGCTTTCCCTCGCCTGTGCTCACCAGGACAGGCTCGATGTTGGTCACGTGCACAACTTTTCTCTCCAATGCAAGAAAGCCTTGGGGAATGTCAGTGAGCGGGATGCCATTCTTAGGGACTCCTCAGGCTTCTCCAACGTTGAAACACAAGGTAAATCATCCATGAGTCTTGCTACTTTGTTATTAACGTTAGTGTCATTAATGATATTTTCATAGTATTAAAAACAATAGCACTTATGGAGCACTTAGTTAAGTGATAGGTGTTGTCTAGTAGGTTTGCCCTGAATCATCCTATTTAGTTCTCACACCCATTTTACAGAGGAGGAAGCAGCTTACGAAGTTACGGAGTCACAGGTGCTGTTGAGCCTGAACGAAAAGCCAGGTCTGCTGACTGCAGAGCTTACATCATGACCCACCATATTGTACCCTGAGCCCCTGCACAGCCAATCTTGAGCCAGTAGGTCATTATCACAGTGGAGCCCCATGGGTGTTACCACACTTATCCATTTCTTTGGTCCTCACAGGAGCCTGGGTCAAGGGCTGATGTCTCTGAAGGTACACAGCCACATGTAGCAGGGGTTGGGGGTGAAATAGAAGACCCCTCAGAGGTATTGCCAGTGTGGCCCCGGGCTCCTGGGTGGCCTTTAAGGAGTGGTGATACCACAGGGGGCACCTGTGGCTACATATGCCTCAGCCTAAACTGATACTAAAATGATGAGTGACCTTATTGAGCGTGTAGTATGTTTCAGGAACCTGCTAGAAATACTGTTTCATTATTGCTCTTGTCAGTGCAAGGACACACATGTAATCAAAGTAAAGAGTGAACATTTCATTTTTACTCCTTGGCCACCAGATTAGATTAGTAATTTATGTTGGGGAGAGCTAAATGTCTGGCATAGACCCTAACCAATGCAGCAGAACATCACAAATTTAGATTGACCTATTCCTGCTGGTTCATAAGCCATTAATATCCCCAGTAACCTGGAGAGAGGCCTGCATGGCAGGAGCTGAGAGCCATAGAGATCCTCAGGATACAACTCAGATCCCTGAAAGGTGATTTGTGGAGCTCAAGACAACAGGACTCCTTCTTTCAGCCTCGATGTCTCCTTCAGGCTGTGACTCGATGTCCCAGGGCCTGTGGTGCATAAAACACATGTGGAGTCCAAGCACTGACCATGGTTGCTCTGAATTATAAGGGAGAGGGAGGAGATCGGGAAGGGTGGATGCTGTTCTCCTCTTCATGGCAAAGCTTCGTTCTGAATCCTTGATTGCATCTAAAATGTATAGTCTTCAATCGTTGTGTCTTGGGATGTTTGGTACGTTTCATTCTATCGCAAATGGCCTCTGGCTTATTTATTAGTGAATTTTAAAATGAAGTTGGTCTTTAAAATAAAATAGAAGAAGCAAATGAAGTTGGTCTTTGTAAAACAAATATTTGATGAATATTTTTAATCTTTCCCAGAGTGGCTATAGCCCACAGGGGCGTTAACCTACAGAGCCTCCTGGAGAGGCCACCATGCAAACGGCCATAAACCACTGGCTCTGAAGAAGGAAGATTCTCTCTTCTTCTGCGAATGATGGAAAATAATTAGAGAATTGGGGTGAAACAGAGATTATATTCTTTTTGTGTTGGCTTATGTACTTTTTATTATGTTGATTGGTTTTTATTGCCTGACATTTGAGGAGCAAAGGGAAGCAAATTACTGTCAGCTTGTACTTCTTACGCTAAAGCCTACTAGAAAGAAATTTAGGATCCACAGACAATTATCTGAGGCCCGCTCTGTGTCAGGGACTAGGGCTTTTATAGGAGCTGTCACATTTAATCCCCACCACAGTGCTCTGAGGAAGAACCCCTGTCCAGACCGCACTGGCAGGACCCAGTGTGAGGGAGGGTAAATGTAGACGAAGCCCCACAGCTCATGTCTGGGGCGTGGTGGCTGGTCTGCGGGACAGTCTCTCTTACCAGGCAGCCACATTTCCACCCAGAGGAAAAATAATAAATAACCTGTGTTAGCCAACAGTGATGTAGATGATCTCTCAGAAGGTAGAGCGGAGTCCTTTTTTGAAAATCCTGTCTTCTCAGCATTATAAGATGATTATAACTGACACACATTGAGTGCTTATTACATATCAGCACTAGTCTAGGCACTTTTATTAACCCATTTAAACCTCACAACATCTCTGTGAGGTAGGTTCCATCATTATACCTATTGTACAGATGAGAAAACTGAGGCATGAAGAGGCCAAAGAACTTGCTAGTGTTTCACAGTTTATGGAGCCAATTCTAGTTTAAGAAATTGCATTTACTGAGAGCCTACCAAGGGTCTTTGGGGAATGTACAAGAAACATAATGCCAGTGTTGCCCCTTAAAAGTTTTCCAAATTAAAACCTTTCAAACAGACTTAAAGTGCCAACTTGGCTGTTACGTGACGATTATATTTTCAGAAACCTACAAAATTGAGAGGTGGGATTTTATAAGGGATTTTATTTTCTGATTAATGAGCTGACAGTAGAAAAGTTTAACTAGACTCTGTTTATGTATTATATTTAATGAATTCCTTTGTTGGAAAGAGTAAAGTGACATGAAATTAGAAATGACTGTGGTAAATGACGGTCCGTGTTATAAAAAGCATTATTCCCAAGTCTTTCTCCTCTCTTTCACCCTCTAGTCTCCTGGCAGTTCTTTCTGTTTTTTACTTCTTTTGTTTCCTCAAGTGAAGAAAGGGTAGGTGAAACCTTTTAGGTGAGAAGAGTACCAACCTATAAATAATGTGCAGACCGGCAGCCTCTGTCTTTCCTGTCCCCCATGGTTTCTGGTCACGCCTCAGAGTGAGGTGATCGGGGAACCCTCAGAAGGCCTTGGCTGTGTCATCCAGCTTTATTGCTCAGCCTTTCTGACCTGAGGCCTGTGTGTCCGCCTTAGGGTACCTCAATTTCTCCCGGTGACCAAAGGGAGTGGGGTTAACACTGTTGATGCTAGGCAGCTGCCTAATTCCTGCTGTGCTGAAAGCAAGGTGATTGAACTTTAAACCTGAAACCCTCTTCTGTAATGTCTGCTTCAGAACCTTTGCGGTCACTCTTGTTATTTTCTAATGCAAAAGCAGCCTTTTTTTATATTTCTGAGTAACACTATGTTACTGGACATGAATACAATTTTAAATTTCTCATTACTGTCTGCTGTTTCTATGATGCTTTTTATAAGTTGGAATCCAATTCTGGTTAATAAAATGCTGTGGTACAAAAGCAAAACAAGAAGTTAAAGGAACAAAATAGCCAGTCCAGAAACAGAAGATTTTGATGTATTTGAAAATTGATATGTGTGCTATTTGCTCAATTTAGATTACACTACAAAATTAGAGTACTGAATCTGCTTCAGTAAATTTCTTTGTGAGTGCTAATGCCTGCATATATAACTGAGTCTGGGCACAAATGTATGTTGAACTTATTTTCAAAAGGAAATACTCTCAGAGTGTGACATGGCAGGAAGTCAGTACTATTCCCGATAGTCCTCTCCAGGCTCCTTTAAAAACTGAGCTTTATGGCAAGTTTGTAATGAAGATGTAACTCTTTTACTTCTTGCACCATGACTTTAATTTGTGATACAATTAAGGACAGTTACTCCTGTTGGAGATTGTAGCCCAGGTGAGGCTGAGTTAATAAATAGCTGTTTGCCTCTAGCATTAGCAAGGATATCTTCATTAAGGCGGTAATATGTCAAGAGTGCTAAATAGGTTGCCATGGTATTTGTAGGTTTCAACCTGGACTCTGGCTTTCCCTGAAATTAAAAATGTTAGCCTTCAGTAAAAGGCACTTCCTTATACAAGAAAAGCACAGAGAACGTTAAATAGGTCAAATGACCAGGGCCCAGGAACTTGATTGCAAAGGCTGATAAACAAATGGATATTTTAAAGTGAGCGTTGACTTTGACAGGTTTTCTTAAAAAAAAAAAAAAAAAAAAACAGTTGTTTTATATCTATGTCTACCCATCTATTTATCCATCCAGAGGGACAGTTCTCCAGCACATGGAAAAGCTCCTTCAGAAAACCTTGCCCACACACAGGACCAGCTAACCCACAGGGATTAGGTCTCATTCATCTTCAAATCCACAGAGCCTAGCATGCAGCAGATGTTCAAGAAATGTTTACTAAATGAATGCATGCATTCTGCTTACCCTCTAGGCCAAATTGGCTCAGGAGTCAGACATTTTGATTTGTGCTTCTGTCGCTGACCAAATTCCAGTAGTATCTACAGACAGCAGATTGTCCTCAGATGCTGTGACAGAAAACTAGAAATGGAGAATCAGTTGGCCCATCTGTGTGGGAACAAAGCATTGTAGTTGGGTTAACTCATGTAGTGGTTCTCAGAGTGTCCCTGGACTGGCAGGATTCAGACCCTGAAGGTACTAAAGATCCTGGTTTCGTGGGAAGTTATATTTTTTCTAGAATTTTATAGTTAACTATTTTTTTAAAAAGATGACAGTATATTGTAGCACTAAGTAATCCAGTTTCATTGTGAAAATGTTAAGTTTTCAAGACCTAGAGGAAAGCACCTAATTTACTGTTTATCTTTGTACCTTCTATGCTTATGTTTCATGGAAATATTAATTAGCAGAGAAGTGCAAAATAGTCCTGGATCAGATGAGAGAAGGAGCCAAAAGCTGCCAGTCTAAACTGTCCAGCCTACCTGTGCTGTTATCTGTTATTTTGATAAACCTGATGGATGATTCTGTAAACAGTATTATTTTTCTTTTTACATATTTTCTCAAAGCTCCATAATCCTAAATGTTGTATTGCCAGTCTACGAAAGAGGCTTTGAAAGCTCTTGGAAAGATAGATAAAGGTTAAAATTAAAAGGATATTTTCTAGCTAAACCCTAGTTACCTGTAAAATTTGGGTAAAGAGAACATCTCATTTCTCAGGTATCCTCTTAACATTAACTTCATTGCCTGGTACATACTACAAGGTAAGTTAACACTATCAGGTTATATAGGTATTAGTTACGATTATGAAAAATGTGGAAATTCTGTTTTTTATTAGTAAATAAAACATGAACAACTAATGTTTCTAGAATCTAGACCATAATTAAAGGAATCTCATTCCAGTCTTTGTGCTTAAATGTGTTTCTTTTATGTAAACATACATTAGACATTAAACTTAACCATAGCATAGCAATTGGTTGATTATTAATTCCGACTGTATGAAAAGCATTTTCCAAGTTGGCCTAGTCTGCTCTACTAGTTTGCATCACAATTTCTTGTCATTAATAGAAGTTCAGATGGCTAATGGATTGTGCCCCTTCCTCTAGGTTTATCTCAATCTACAGAGGACCCAGCCACACCTACAAAGTCCAGAGACTGATGGAATTCACATGCTACTCCTTCAGAATCCAGGCAGCAAGTGAGGCTGGGGAAGGGCCCTTCTCTGAAACCTACACCTTCAGCACCACCAAAAGTGTGCCCCCTGCCATCAAAGGTTTGTAGACGTCCATCCTGCCGTGCTCTCCGGGGAGAGTAAGGAAGTGTTGGGACTTAGAGCAGGCTCAATTCTGACCTTAAATAGGCTCTTTTAATGTTTCTCATACCAGCAAGATAGAATCAAAAGGACATTCTAGAAAAGAAAGTTGGGCAGGGGGTTGTCTGGGGAAAATGAGAGGCCTTAAAAGGAAAGGGCCTATGATAATGACTTTTCTCAGATATGCATAAATGTTTATTACAAATCATAGTTAGAAATGAAGGTTACATTCCTGGTGTTACCGCCCTTAAGACAGTTTACCAAGGAAGGTTTGAGACTCTCCTTTCCCAGTCTTTCTGAGAAGCAGAGGTTGGGGTTCACCTTTGGATGACGTTGGTGCTGACTTAGGCAACTTCAGCAGCCTTTTACCCTTGTTCACTCTCCTTGAGAGATATTAGAGGAGGTTTGGATATCAGGGATCTCATGACGTCTGCAGTACCTGAGACCCCTGATATCCAAACCTTCTCTCATATCTCTCAGGGAGAGTAAACAAAGGCCACTCTGCCTAGACCCTCACTCCACCAGGTCTGCTGAGGCCTCAGCCCCTATTTCTAGCCAGAGTTCTGCCTGACTGCAGCAGACCCACAAGGCAGGACAACAGCAACAGGAGCTTAAGAATGTCGGCCACCCCACCCAGCCCCCTCGAGGAGTCCATGCCCCATCTTGCCTAGATCTCATGGTTCCTGTGGAGGTCCCTGCTGCTTGTCTTTAGGGGGCAGGCAACACAAATGGCATTTGCTCAAAATGACCCCTGAGGCTGACAGATGAGGTGTGAGTACAACCTGTAGAAAAGGTCCTATATGTGTTTGGCCCAGGAGCAAGACTGTTTGACTCGCTGCTTCCGCCTGCAGATGTGTCAGCTACCAGCAGGGCACGGGGTCAGGTACAGGAACCCCCCAGACCTGGGTCAGGATTTGGCTTGGTCTGAAGGTTTCCCATAGCCCCTTCCAGGGCTAGTTTATAGTCAGTACCTTCCCCCAACTTGTCTGCCTTGCAGGCTCTTTGGCAGCACCTTCTTTATGTGACTATGAAACTGGTATAAATGTGTGTACATTTATACACACCTTGCCAGGTCACTTTGGCAGTAAATGTTCTGGCCCTTTGGTGCAGCGTCCAGGTTCAGCTATAACAGAAAAGATTCCTGAGCATGCTGTGGCTGATTGGCATGTTGGTGCCAAGGAAGGGTTGACTCATTTGCCAATTGGCAAACTTCAAGGGTCTTTCTGGTATTAAGGAGCACTAAGTTTGCCCTCAAAGGAATTCTTGGTGGGAATTCATTTTATAGAAAGTAGAACAGCACATTGGTGGCACTGGCATTTCGTGGTACTTCTGCTTCAACAGGGCAGTTTTTTTTTTAATGTATTTTTTTATTTCAAAATATTAAGGGAGTACACATGTTTTTGTTACATGGATACCTTTCATAATCCTTAAGTCTGGGATTTTAGTGTGCCCATCACCCAAACAATGTTCACTGTACCCAGTAGGTAAGTTTTTGCTCCTTGCCCCCTCCCCCTTTCTTGATTTCCAATGACCTTTACATCTCTTTGTGCCCATGTGTGCCTATCAGCTAGCTCCCAATTATTAGAGAGCACATGTGGTGTTTGTTTTCTCATTCTTGAGTTACTTCACTTAGGGTAGTGGTCTCCAGTTCCATCCAGTTGTTGCAAAAGACATTATTTCATTCCTTTTTATGGCTGAGTGTACATGGTGTACATATATACACCACATTTTCTTAATCAGAAGTGCCGTTTCCTCACTCTAACACATGATCAGGTTGTTTTCCCCTCACTCTTAGATTCAGGAAATTGTTGTCTTTGCTGGAGGACTGTTTAGTCTGATAGGATTCCTTATTTAGTTTTCTCTTAAATTGCATAGTGTTTTGATCAAGTACTTCCAACATAGCCTCCCCCCCAACTTTTTTTTTTTAAGAAAACTGTTATTTTCCTGAAACAATATCATACAGAATTGCAAGTAGAAACAACTGCCTCTAAAGAATTAATTGCCTGTAATTAGAGATTAAAGCATAAGGGAGTTCAGAGAGAGACGAGTTACACATTGTAGTTTCAAAGTAGAAAAATAGATATTGAATCAAGCTACAGAGATATAAGCTATAAGAAAATCTTTTAAAAATATGTAACATTTTAAGTGCTTTACTACAGACTAATATAATTTTTCTTTAAATGAGAATGATAACTCCGGAAGGTGAAAAATAGTATAAAAATATAAACATAATGGAATTTTTAAAGGCTTTCAATGCTGCATATTCTCTGGGACTTTTCTCAAATGTCACCTGCTCCTCAAACCTTCCCTAGACCCTTACCCAGCTGTGCCCTTTCCCTCCTGTAGAACTCCCCAACATTTTGTTTGTACCTTCCGTTTTAATCTGCCTTACATTTATTTTAGTACATGTCTCATACCTTGCTCTCCCTTTCCTTTAACTAGATCTTAAGTTCCTTGAAAACAAGGTTTGTCTTATCTATTTTGGCATCTCTGGGAATACCTAAAACAGAGCCTGCACCATAGAAGGTGCCCTTAATGGCCATAGGAAAAATAAAAATACAATCCAGACCAAGCTGTTATTAGTGGGATAATGAGTAAAGGGTTGTTCATCAATGGCTTTCTAGTCATGGAGTAACTTCTCCGTGCCTAAAGGGCACCCTTCTGGTTTTACGAAAGGCTAGGAAAATAAACTTCCCTCTCAGGGCAGACAAGGCACAATCGCACTCTCTCTGGGTTCCCACTATTAGGGCTAAAATATTGACTGTTAATATGATACTTTGAATTTTGAGCATGGATGTGTGAATTTGTATTTCAGCACCTCGAATAACGCAGTTAGAAGGAAATTCATGTGAAATTTTCTGGGAGACGGTACCACCAATGAAAGGCGACCCTGTTAACTACATTCTGCAGGTATTGGTTGGAAGAGAATCCGAGTACAAACAGGTAAGAGCCAGTGTGCACAGCAGGCGTGCCTTGCCTCTCCCCATTGCCGTCTATGATTCAGTGAGCTACATTTTTCTTAAAATCAGTGGCAGAAACTGCCTAACATGTACCTGTTACCTGATTCTTCAGGGCACATAAGCCCTAGTTTTACATTTCGTTTTGTGTATGGTGGTATTCATCTTCAATTTTCAGTTCTCTAGCGTAAGTTTGTCTTGTAAAGAGTTTTAAATAGTTTATTTGTATTTGACATTGGCAGTGATATTTGCAAGTATCATTGTAATTAAAAACTAAAGTGCCAGTGATTTTACTGTAGAAGGGGGTGTAGTCTTGACCTAACTACTGAAGCCTATGTCCTATCTGCTTTTTTTATAGAAGTAATGGAAGGCTATGGGAGATGATGCATAGGCCCTTGAAGCCTGTGATTCAGAAGCTCTAAATCATGCTTGTCACCCTTTAATGTCATAGGAATCACCTAGGAATCTGTGAAAATGTAGGTTCTGATTCGGTAGGCCTTGGGTGGAGTTTCAGGCTCCCTGGTGATACTGATGTTGCTGGCCCATGGACATAATTTGAGTAGAAAGGCTAAATAAATCACATGGCAAACCCATGCAAGAGAGAATTTAATTGGAATATAGCGAGATAAAGAACTTAGTTTTATCATTTTTCACATCCCTTATTGATTCTTAATTCTTCCAAAGAAGAATCAGGTCACTGGCTCTGAGGGATTCAAATACTGTGTAGGTTTCCATAATGGTCCCTGGAACTTAGCAACTGTTTTTGTGAAATCAGGATATAATGCTTTTTATTCCATTAGGACAGCAGAGGCCCATTCTTTGCCAGCACTTTTAATAGGCACATTCATTTATATTAAACTTGCAAAATTGAAGATTAGCATAATTTGTGAAGATTTCTTTATTCAGCTTTCAAGGCTCCAAATGCACAAGACAAATAGAAAATAATGTGATTCGGAGTTTTTGTTTAATTGCTGGTTGGTGTTTCTTATATAATAAATAATACTTGCAAATATAATGCGTAAGAAAATCAAAGAAAATTTTGGACATTTTGCTGTACTTTGTTAATATGAAGTATCAGATAAAAGATTGAAGTTTTTAAAACACATTTTGCCAACACTTTATCTTAAATATGACATCTACCAGTATTGATTAACATCAGTAGATGCTGTCACCAAAGTTTCCATCATTGTCTTAAATAAGAACAAAGACATTTTCACTTTTCACTTTTCACTCTCATTTTGTACAATACTTCCCATTTCAGAGTAAGTAATTTCACATGTGTAATTGTTTCATCTTATCAGAAAGCTATGATTGGCTTCAGGGTTTTAGCTCAAACAGAGAGCAGAGAATTTTCCCCAGTAGATTTAGTTATCTTTAACACCAGTGACATTATCCCATTCCGTAGCAGTGTAAAATGGTTAAAATGTGAGGTGTTAAATTTCACAGCATATCATTTGACATTTAACAATAATTCATTTCCCAACAGTACATTCATTGTGTGTTCATCATTGTATTTTAAAAAGCTTTTATTCCATGTACCATGCTTTTCCACCTCTTCTTAGAAAATGTTCTGCTTCTCAAAGCATAGCGACTGCTATTTCACATTGAGAAAGCAGCACTATTTGTTCAATATCTGTACTAGCCAGGCATTACCAAAATATAGGTGAATCTATTCAGCAATTTAGATTTTATTAGCAGATGAGCTGTTTTGAATCTATTGTTTGTTTAATGTTATATATTTAGACTCATGGGCATATAAATACTAATTTGTATAATCCTACATGCTGCAGAATATTTTTCTTATTGTAAACAGCTATGAACAAGTATTGTTGAAAATAAGTGAAAACATAGTACTACAGGGCATGCTCAGTAGATGCGGTTAGCATTCTTTACATGTCTATGTATTTCCTCATTTACCAAGAAATGATTAAGGCGCGTTGTGGTACATGAAAAGCCACAGTTGAGTCAGGGACAATTTGTACTGGATTTTTTTTTTTTTTTGGCTTCTGCCTATTCAGTAAGCATTAACTTAAACATGATGTTTTGAGTACTTCCATTCACTTGTTCTGGACATGAGCTAGGGAATGAAATCCATTTATGTGTGCAGAGCAATGGTTAAAATAATTACAGTCCAGGATAACTGGCATTGGGCTCTGAATTCATAGAGGCAAAGAGGCAAAGCAAAAGAAAACAAGAGGTAGTCATTAGCTATACATCCACCGCAGCAGAGCTACGGCCGTTACGGTGCACTGTGTGGCCTCAATTATAGCACAAATCAGACAGGATCCACTAATGTGTGGGCTTCTGTTACTCATTTTTGTGTTTCCAGAACTGACACATAGTTAGGCACTCAGTAAATGTTTCTTGCATGCATGAAAGAGGCGATTTCAAAGTAACAGGGTTGTTTATATCTGCAGTGATGATAAGGGTAAACTTCTGCATGGAATGGATTTAGAAGTGATATTTATAAGTTAAGTGAAAAAGTCACCCATAATACAAGAATGTCCTTCTCTACCTCAGGCTTATTTTTACAGGCGACATGTGACAAGGACCATGGCCTTTTCTGATGTTTTGCTTGAAGCATTGACTTTAAGTTTGCCTTGGTTCTAGCTGGTTAACTTTCTTTTGTTCTGTTTTTATGATGTGGGATAAGCAGCTGATTTTAATTATTAAACAATGTATTAATGTAAAGTACTCAGTCCTTACCTAAAATTTTGCTCTGCATTAGAATGCATAAGTATATCAGTTTGGCTTTTCTGCCATTTAGTAAACATTCCAAGCACAAATTTTTCTCAGGAAGCTTAAAACTTCTTTTCAAATAGGATTAATTTTAAAGCATTTTTGAAATGAATGAAATTATGTCTATATGCATGTGACTGAGTTTTTATTTTGCATAAGATATAGCATAGCCAGTTTAACACGTATATAATAAGGCAAAATGAGTCATTAATATATCTCTATTCAGATAACAATAACTCTTACAAAAAATGCTAACTATAAGTATTAACGATGAGAAGAGTCAGCAAACTGTAAATTATACCTGTTGACAGTCAAAATTTGTGACAAATTACTAAAATTCTTGGTGCTCAGATTTGTTACATTGAGAAGAAAACCTTTGAAGCATCTGAAAATCTGTAGGGCTCCACATTTGATTTGATGGTATCCCTGTACAAATATATTTTTATCTTGTATCATTTTTAGAATATGGTATTGAGATATACATTGACTCTTAATGGTATCACAAAAAGTATCATGAGGAAAGATCTTCTATTGACCCAACTATTTTAAAGTCTTGGAGCCTGGAGCCTCCATATTTTTTAATGACTTTTAACTCATTTTCCTAATACAGAAATTAAACAGTGATGCTATGACTGTCTGATAGCACATTTTTTAAAATTTTTGTATGTATAAAGGGTTGAACTCAAAAATAGATCAAGATGGTGATCTTTAAAAGCCATCATTTATTTTACTGATTGTTAATTTTTTTTTAGGTTCACAGCTCCCTTTAAGTATCTGAAGGCCATGACCCCTTACACCAGAAAAATTCCCAAACATGTATCCACTTAAAGTTCATATAAAATGAATTCAGTTTCATGGAGTCTAGGTATAGGACCCTAGTTTATTGAGACACGGTTAGATGTTTTGTATTATGCAGGATGGCTGGCATAGTCAGTACTCTGAGAGTCCATAGGCCCATTGGTGGAAAAAGCATACTCCCAAGAAGTGGCTCAGTAGCAGTACCCTTGCCTATTGTCTTTGGCTAAAGGACAAAGTGGCCTGCAGGTTAGCAGATGCCCTCTTGAGCCTGGGGAGGGCGTGAGTGGGGAGGGAACATGGGGACAAGTGTGCCTCCCATAGTCATGTGATGTTTATTGGAGGAATTAATTCCACTGGCTGAGCCTCAGCCCTCTCATTGTAGAAGTGGAGATAATAGTCCTCTAACTCAGACTGTTACTGTGAGCATCAGGTCTGTTGAGGCACGAGGAAGAGCGGTGTAGATGATGACGTGGTGTGATTATGTCTCCTGTCCCAGTTCTTGGGAGGGGTGACAGTAGCAAAGAGGTTCAGGGGAGCCTCCAGCAGCCCAGCACGTGCTGTTCTCAGCCACCGTCCCCAAAAAGCTCTCTGGTATTTGCAGGATTGTAACTATGCAGCATGGTATTTTGAATTAGGGGTTATAGATTCTTCATTTCAGTTATCTGGATATTACTTTAAATCCTCCCATTTGAAATCTACGTGTCAAAATTACTTTAAAATATATTGTCTGTCAAATCAAGAACAAAAATAGTCTTTGTAAAAATAATATTGCTTCTATACTTGTTGCAATATTATGATTGGTTACTTCAATAAAGAAAATCTTAAATGGAGCTCTGCCTTTTAAATTGGGTTGAGGCAAGAGGAAAAGCCCATAATGGTGCCTCTGTCAAAATGAATGAAGACAAAGGGATACAAGGCATGGCCTGCTGCCCTGACGTGCGGAGCTGCACCGTTCCATGGACAGCCACCCCAGCGGAAGCACAGCCGTACAGCAGGCTGACGACTCTGCTTTTGTGACAGCATTAGTTTCTACGTACTGCTGGGCTTTGAGTGCCGTGGACACCAGGCCAGCATGGTCAGGGCTCCTTCAGTTGATTCCCGCGAGTCCTGTATTTGTGGGCCCCAAGATCCTCTGGCACCAAGCATTTGTCCTGGAGTGTTACATATGATTCCTGCAAGGGGGTCAGGGAAAGTACAATCCAGTAACATATAGCACTCCATATAATGTAGTCTCACATTGCTATTTCTCAGATGCTTACTATATGCCAAACACTGTCCTCGTAGGCTGCCTTATATTATCCAATAATCTCATGAGACTCAGTGTTATCTTCATTTTGAGAGGGTAGGTTTCTCATCTATGGCAGCATGGTACCTTCAAGGAACAAGTGTTACAAAGACAATGAATTAATTTTCAGTGATTTTGGCCTTTCAGTGGTATTTGGTTGTTTTTGTTTTGTTTTGTTTGTTTTTTGAGACAGAGTCTCACTCTGTTGCCCAGGCTAGAGTGCCGTGGCATCAGCCTAACTCATAGCAACCTCCTGGACTCAAACAATCTTTCTTCCTCAGCCTCCCGAGTAGCTGGGACTACAGGCATGCACCACCATGCCCGGCTAATTTTTTCTATATACTTTTAGTTGGCC
>CAUYRT010085019.1:0-35435 GCA_963574885.1 Lepilemur ruficaudatus
CTAGGCTCAAGCGATCCTTCTGCCTCAGCCTTCCAGGCGCGATCTTTTTATTAGGCAAGTCTCTTCCCTTTTCAACCCTCATTTTCTGATTTATGAAGAAAGGAGAGTGCACTGACTGTCCACAGTCCCTTCTCTCTGACATTCTCAGATGTTGGGAATGCATGGAGCCCCTGTTACTCTCTCTGCCTTTCTTAACAATGTTTGGCTTTTTGGAAAGTCACACTTGTGTGGCTGGTTTTTTCAGTGACCTCAAATTTAAGCACTCAGGGTGTGGTTTGCAGATGCTGGTATTTCATGCTTTAAGAAAATCCAGCACACAAATGTCAACATTTCCAAAGCAAATTAGGGAGTGGCTCTTTGCATTACAAATGAACCTTGCAAAATGATTCATCAAAGGCCTTTTTATGTACTTGCATATATTTATTCGTTAAACAAATAATACTTACACTTGGTATGAAATGCAAAAGAGTATACAATGAAAACCTTCCACCTTGATCCCCAGCCACTGAATTCCCCTCCTCATGGGCCATCCACCTCTCTTACCAGTTTCCTGTGTGTTTTTCCATATTCTTTCATATGCAAACATATCCGTATATATTCTTTTTTTGAAAATAACACTATAAACATACTGTTTTGTACCTTGTTATTTTTCACTGAAAAATATGTCTTGGAAAGCCTTCTGTATCAGGACAAATCGAAGCGTCTCATTCTTTTTTTTTCTTTTAAGGGCTGTATGATTTCCCATTGATGGCTACATCAAAATGAATTTAACCTAAAAGGAGCTCTTTTTCATGGTGAACTCAACTAGTCCATCAGCAGTCTGATTCAATCCCTGCAGTCCTGTTTTCAGTTGCACCCTATTGTAGGAAACAGGATCCTCTCAGGGTGCGTCCCTTTGTGCACAGGGCACAGTGACAGCAGCCTCGGCACCTACAGACAAGCGCGCCCAACAGAAACTCACAAGTGTTCCTAAGTCTCAGGGTTGAATCTCAGACTACCTCAAGATTCCTAATTTTTAGAGTAACTTTTTCCATTTCCTTATTTTTACAATAAGCTTCCCTCTCTCCCTCCGTCCCTCTCTTACTCCCCTCATTACTGAAAACTGAACAATCTAACTAACGTAAGATTTTTACTTTTCTTTTCTTTCCTTTTAAGCGCCAAGTTTTCGAAACCAGCCTCACTCTCCAAGGCTTGCTCTTAACCCGCTGACGATCACCACCAGCTCCCATGTACCATACGGTGGCCCCCGGCTCTGCCTTCTGTAGTCACATGCAACATCGGAATAGGAAAACTGATCAGAGGCAGGGGATGATGAGATATTGATCTCTCAGCCCTCAGGGTAGCCAAGGGGGAGGTACAAGTGGTATTATTTTTTATGTGTGACAGTAAAAAGACTGAGGAGCCCCGATGAGCACCATGAGAGGAAACACTGTCCTGAGCAGTGCTTGGGACATGGTGTGTTTTCTGTTAATATATTATAGGATTGATTGATTGGCTGGCTGAATGACATAATCAGGAACTGTGCAGTCACTCGATAATAGTAGATACGATGATTGTCATGATTACATCTTCTTACTGTTCTTTGTGCCTCAAGCCAAAGAAAGAAGAACGTTTGACATCCAGTGGATAGTTGGTAATCCTACTCCTAGTTGACCTTTCATTTCCACTTACTTAAAATATTCACTTCCCTTAGTTCTAAGACATGAGATCTCCTGCTTTTTTTTTCTTTTTCTTTTCTCTGCATTTCATCCTCTGAGATCGCCTGCTTTTCTTCCTACCTTCTGACTCTTCTTTCTCCACCAGGCCTTTAAATGTTGGGGATTAGCCAAGTTTGTCTCTCCAGCCCGTTCTGTCTCCCTGAGCCAAGTCAGTATTTCCAGGGACTCTAGAGACAAACTGTATTCTGATGAATCCCAAATGGATGTTTTCAGCCCTTTCTCCTCTTCTGAACCCGAGCCATGTACCCAACTGCCTCCCTGCCATTTCTTCATGAAGTCACTAAGATGAAATTTTGACCACCTAGAGGAAAGAGAGCTTGAAACCGGAACGCTGAAAAGATACAGACACATAAAGTTTTTCTTGCACGCTTGGAATTTGTGCCCACTCTCATGGCCATTTCAAATCTTTTCTGCCTTCAGTTCTTTGATGTTGCCAACCCTTCCAACTCATCCATGTTCCCCAGTACCCTACCCAATTAGCAGAGCCTATCAGCTCCCACTCCACAGAGTAGACAGAGGCCGAAGAGAGCTCCCTTACTTCTGCCGCCAAATCTACAGACAGCTGCATCCGCTCCAATTCTTTTCTCCTCCTATTTAGGTCAATTTCCTACCTGTGTCACTTCTGGCTCTTCGGGGGTCTCTATCCTCTCTGTTTTACCTGCCCTCTCGGCTTGCTGCATCCTACCAACATTTACACATAGGCAGAGCTCCCTATCTTAAAAGCCTCTTTATCCGGCTCCCGCCACTACCCTTCGCCACTCCAGTCACTGCCAAATTTCTTGACACAGTTGTCTGTTTACCATCTCTGTGTCTATACCTGCCGTTCGTGTCACCCTCCTGCGATTTTGCTTTCTTCCCACAACCTGCTCAAACCGTTTTTGACGTGGTCGGCACCAGTGTCCTCCTTATTGTTTAATCCAATGGACTCTTCATGGTGTTTATTTTGCTCGGCCTCCCTGCAGCATTTGCCATCACTGACCAGTCCCTTCTCCTTGAAGTGCTGTGTTTACTTGTCAGCTTCCTCATGACAGTAATTTTTAAATGGTTCTGGGTGGCTCACCAGGTAATTGCCAGCCCAGGGACTGGATTTTCCTTCTCCCTTCACAAACACCTAGTTATCTCTAACTCACCCTTCAGGTCTCTGCTCAGGGAGCCCTTCCCTGTCCCCTCAGACCAGTTTGCAGGGCTTCCTGTGCTTTACCAGAGTAGCAATTATCCCAGATTGCAATTAGATGTGCAGGGTCATTCTACACCCCCAAATTTTCCCCCGGGGTTGTATTTAATTTCCAGGGACTTCTGTGGTAGCAAGACAACAGGGGAGGGTGGCTTTCTGCTCCTGAATATCATCTGGTACACTGGCCAGGCTGAAACATACTAAGAGCTCACAGTCCTCATGCATGCTAGTTTGCAGTGATCTGAACACTCCCCTTCATTCTCCTCACACATTTTCATTTTGTCCCAGACATTGTGCAAAGTGATATTGGAAATGATTGCAGCAGCAGTCCCTGGGTGTGGCCTGATAGTGGCTGGCTACACAGCCTCTTTGTATGAAATTTCCCCTAACAAACAACGAAGACACCAAAAGGAATCAGGGGGTTCCTCTCATCTCCATTTCTAACTCCCGCCCCAGAAGGCCTGGTCCAGTTACGGGGCACAGCACAGGACCTGGACAACATGCAGACTTCTGAATTCTCTGGTTGTCTTCTTCTCAGTCCGAGGACCCTGATCTCATGTGGAGGTGGATTCTTCCAAGCTTCGTATGTTGCTTTGCACGTGGGTTCTTTCTGTTTCCCACAGGGTCACGGCTCAAAAGCCCGCAGAGGACTCCTTCCTCTTTCAGCTGGGTCCATTCTTCCCTAAGTTGAGACAACAAAGACTTAGTTCACAGAGCAGAGACAAGGGCCATGGAGAAAATAAAATCCTGGGGACAGAAGCCTGCAGTTGCAATATTCCAAAATGGCATCCTGACACAGTTGTGGACTGCAGGTACTAAGAACCCAGAGAAACAAGGGTTTGGAGACAACAGATGACTCCAGAACTTCCTGATGTCCTCAGGAACTAGACAAATAGATATAGCATGAAGGGGAAAAAAATCATTTTGCCCAAGAGTAGAAAAAGAATGGCTGTTTCATCTTCAGTACTACAGACAGGAATTTCTAGAGGGAAACATGAAGATTTTGTGATTGTTGAATAGCAAAGAGTATGAGTCATTTGTAAATATTAACAAAAATAACACATGTACTTGTGCCTAAATGTAGCTAGCAATGAAGTTAATAACCACCCACGTATCTCCCCTTAATTACCTAATTAATCTAATTACCTCCTACCATCTTTTGACCTCTCTCCTCCCACATATCCCTATTTATTATTACCTAAATGAAACAACACAATCACCCTAAACAAAAAGCCCACAGACAACCCAGAGAAGCCACATGTTTGAGGACTCCCATCATGTTTTCTTGTAAATATATATTAAGATACCTCCTTTTTTAGAATTTGAAACCCTGGGAGGAGAGTGTATGATGCAAGTGTCAGATAAAATGACCTCATGCTTTTCTGTAAATACCGCCAGTTCTCTAGGGCGCAAGAGACCAATTCTAGGGGCCTTTGGCTTTTAGGTAATCCCCCAGTACACAGCAGAACAACAAGCTCCAAGTGGGCACTTGCAGGTGACCAAGAACTTAATGCTGCCGGGATAGGATCTGTCTAGCTGCTTCTCTTTCGATGGCAAGATGCACCTTGAAATCTGCCTTCTTTGGGCTGATAGAGAAAGACTAAAAAGACTTAAAACGGTTAAATATCTTTTCTTATTGACATCCCTATGGTGGAAATCTGGCCTGTGGGGATCCCTGCCAACCCCTCTCTGCCATGATGCGCTATCTATCTGCCTTTGTTTTCCGATGCTTTCTTGTTTGCACTTAGACTTCTCTCTGGAGAGAGAGCTTCAGAGAAACCAAAATAATTAAACTCCAGGGAGAGACAAGTTGCAGAGCTGAAGCTTAAATGAGCAGACAAAATAATTGTTCTCTACATCATATTCTTATTTCAAACCTTGCTTAAAAACTGGCTTCTAATTCAAGTATTCTATTATTTATTATTATTATTATTAACAACAGCCACTTATTGAGTGCCTACTCAGTGAACATTGGATAGGCCATTTGGTTAGGTTCTTTCAGTTGATCTTCTGACAACCACGAGAAACAGGAATTGTTGCCCCTATTTCCGAGATTAGAAAACTAAGTGTCAGAAATAAGGCTAAATCTCAGTCTATCAAAAAGAAAAAAAGAGAAATAAAGGCTAATAATGAAGGGCAGCTAGAGGCAGGTTAACCAGGAAGCTAATGAAGTCTCAGGCTCCCTCTCTTACATGGGCCCCAATCGAGGCGCTGTACCTAACTCTGTATTCATAATGTTTATTCTTCTTAAGAGGAGCTTTCAAAATTGCATAAGCTTCAGTTCCCACAAAATCTGGATCTGTCCCTCGTGTGGAGCCAGTATTTAAACGTAGAATTATCCAACTTTGAAGTCTCCATGCTCCTTACACAGTACTATTATTTGTCATGAAATAACAAGAGTCAGAAAATACAATTTCTGCTCCCTAAATCTGCTGTAACCTTGAACATGCCAATTCTGTTAAAATACTACTTGCATCACCCTTTTGGAGGGTCAAATAAATATCAGCAGATATTCATTTATCACCATGTGGCTGGTGGGATGAGAGAGCCGCTGTGAGAGAGTGGTTCAAAGGACAGACTTTGGAGCTGGCTCCGTGGGTTGGAATCCTGGTTCTCCTACTTCATCCTTAGCTGTGTGTGCTAGGCAAGTTATTTAACCTCTCTCTGTCAGAATTTCCTCTTCTGAAAAATGGGTACAGTAATAGTTCCTACTTCATAGCAGTTTGTGTATGTCTGTGCATATATTAAATGAGTTAAAAGGGTTTTTCAAACTGCAGGTCAAGACCCATTAGTGAGTCATGAAATCAATTTAATGGGTTAACCAGCATTTTTTTGAAAACAAAATAGAATTAGATGGAACTTAATTGAATACAAGATACCAGAATGCATTGCATAGTCAGGGCAGGTAATTGTTTTCTGAAAGCTTTTGTTTCCACTGTGTACAGTATGAAAGTGTATATGTATGTGTGAGTGTGCTGCATTGCTCTGTAAAATGTATTTTTTTTTAAGACACGGGGTCTTTCCATGTTGCCCAGGCTGATCTGGAACTGTTGGCCTCAGGGGATCCTTTTGACTCAGCCTCCCAAAGTGCTGGGATTATAGCCATGAGCCTAAAGTGTATTTCTTACAGTGAGTCACCATCAAAAAGATTTGAACACCTCTAACCAGGTGTGGTGGCATGCACCTGTCGTCCCAACTACTGGGGAGGTTGAAGTGGGAGGATCACTTGAGCTCAAGAGTTTGAGGCTGCCATGAGCTACTGCACTCCAGCCTGGGCAACAGAGCAAGACCTTGTCTTTATTTTAAAAAAATACAACAGGCCAGGTGTAGTCGCTCATGCCTGTAATCCCAGCACGTTGGGAGGCCAAAGCGGGAGGATCACCTGAGGCCAGAAGTTTGAGACCAGACTGGGCAACACAGTGAGAACCTCCATGTCTACAAAAAATAGGAGAATAGCTAGGTGTGGTGGTGTATGCTTGTAGTCCTAGCCACTCCACAGGCTGAGGTGGGAGGATCACTTGAGCTGAAGAGTTCAAGGTTGCAGTGAGCTATGATCGTGCCATTGCACTACAGCCTAGGTGACAGAGTGAGACCTGCCTCAAAACAAAAAAAAAAAAGTTTAAAAAGAGAAGTCTTGAACACCTTTGAATGACTACAGGCAAAGCAATTAGAAGTGTGGTGGGCACCTTGTGAGCACTCAGCAAATGTTAGTTATTATTACTGCACTAGACCTTGTGGAGTAGCCACAGATGTGCTTAATTTGGTCCCAATGCTTGATTTGTATTATCTGTTATCTCATTCAATCCTAACATATTTTTTAAATAATATTTTATTATTATAAAATCATACATGTTGAGGGTAAAAAGTTAGAAAATCCAAGCAGGCAAAAATAAGAAAATGTCATTATCCCATTGCCGGAGATTCTACTGTTAACAGCTTTGTGTATATGACTCTGGATTTTTTTCTGTACACATTTTTCTATAAACCTTTTTTTTCCAGTCAACAATCTTGACTGGGTGGGGTGGCTCACTCCTATAATCCCAACAGTTTGGGAGGCAGAGGCAGGAGGGTTGCTTGAGCCCAGAAGTTCAAGACCAGCCTGGGAAACATGGTGACACTACATCTCTACAAAAAATTTAAAAACAAACAAAAAGTCTTCCTTTTCACTCTTGTATACTTTCATTTTATCTCACATCCATACCATATTCAAATTTCCCCCAAGATTTCCTTTAGAGCAAATTTGCTGAAACCACTACTGATGCAGGACTACTCACTGATCTAATTGTTACGGAGTAAAGGCCATAACAATCCTTTTGTCTAATCCTTCTAATCCTTTTGTCATGATGTTGACTTTCAAAGAGATCAGGCCAGCCACCCTGCAGAACCTTCCACCTTCTGGATTGTCTGTCTGCTTCCTTGTGCCAATATTTACCCTATACCCTGCATTTACTGTAAATTAAATGTTATATCTAAAGGCATGAGAGAGCCAGGCTCAGTAGTAGGTGCCTATAGTCCCAGCTACTCGGCAAGCTCAGGCAGGAGGATTGCTTGAGCCTAGAATTTTGAATCCAGCCTGGGAAACGTATCAACATTTTAGCTAGACTATACCCTAAGTCGTGTTGTGTATTCACACTGTATCATCAGAAAACACCTAATGAGCCATTATTGATGCTAAGATTGAATCAGGCTTAGGGGAAGAACTGTCTGATTTTTCCACTAAATGGTTGCGTCCACCTCACCTTCAATTTGAGACTAGAAGTGATATAGTGTGGCACCGTTTGGATGTCCAGTTCTCTTTCATTTCATTTTTAACAGCTTTATTGCAGTATAATTGACATACAATAAATGACACATTTTAAAGGTACTGTATTGATTTTCTATTGCTGCTGTAACAAATTATCACAAACTTAGTTCTTAAAACAACACGAATTTATTATCTTATAGTTCTATAGAAGTTCAACATGGATCTCATTGGGTTCAGATTGAGGTGTCAGCAGGGCTGCATTCCTTGGCTCTTGGGCAGGATCCATTTCCTGGCCTTTTCTAGCTCCTAGAGGCTGCCCACATTCCTCGGCTCATGGCTCCCTTCCTCCATTTTAAAAGCCAGCAATGGTGCAGCTCTCTGACAATTCTTTGTAGTCATATATCCCTTTGACTTTCTCTTCTGCTTCTAAGGATCCTTGCAATTAAACAGTGCCCATCCAGATAACACAGGATACTCTCCCATTTTAAAGTCATCTGATTAGCAGCCTTAATTCTATCTACTATCTTAATTCCATTTTTTCATCTAACATAACATTTTCACAGGCTCCAGGGAATTGGATGTGGATGTCTTTTTTTTTTTTTTTTTTTTCCTGAGACAGAGTCTGACTCTGTTGCCCAGGCTAGAGTGCTGTGGCGTCAGCCTAGCTCACAGCAACCTCAGACTCTTGGGCTCAAGCGATCCGGATGTGGACATCTTTAAGGGACCATTATTCTACCAACCTTAGTGTGCTGTGTGATCCCCAAAGATTTATGTTCATCTCATATGCCATTCACCCCTTGCCAAGGTCCCCCAAAGTCTCAATTCACTATAGCATCACCTGCAAGTCCAACATCTCATCTGAGTTCCATCATTCAAATCACCTAAATTACATATGGATGAGACTCTGAGTATAATCTATCCTGGGGCAAAATTCCTCTTTACCTGGGGATCTGTGAAAACAGAAAACAAGTTTTCTGCTCTGAAAAGACAATGGTGGGACATTGATAACAGCAAGAGACATTCCCATTCAAAAGGGGAGAAAATAGAAGGAAAAAAGGAGTCACTGGTCTCGGGAAATTTCGAAATCCAGCCAGACAAACTCCATTAGGTTTCAAGGCCAGAACGCTCAGTTCTGCTCTTTGGGTTTGACGCTCCACCCTCTCTGACATCCTTCCTTTTTCATGAAAGGTGCATATGTTTACAGCGGAGTAGTTTTATCAGCCTGTTCCCTGTATGTAGAATTTGGGGGCTGTGACAGACTTCTTTCTTTTGTTTTGTTTTGTTTTTTCTATTTTTAGTAGAGATGAGGGTCTCGCTCTTGCTCAGTCTCGAACTGCAGACTTCAAGTGATCCTCCTGCCTCAGCCTCCCAGAGTGCTAAGATTGCAGATGTGAGCCACCAGACCTGGCCTGACAGATTTCTTTCATTTCATCTTCTGTCTGTTCCTTTCAACTCAAGCTGTCTGTGTTTTAGCTGGTGTAAGGTTCCCAAGAGCCCTGTGGGTCTCCTGTGTATGTCATGGACATTAACTCTAGTAGATAAGAGGCTCCTCCACTTATCTTTCCTACATAAGCTCATCTCTGTATTTTTTTTCTTCTGCTGAGATGGCTGAAAGGATCTACCAGTCACAGTCTTAATTTCTTCAAAGAGCCTTCTGCATGAGTTAATACTCTGAGCTTTTGATCTTTCCAAGGTATTAGTAAAAGGCTATGGAGCTATAATCTTGGCTTTTTCTTTACGCCATGCTTTCCTGACAATGACTTTCTTAATTTTAGCATCTACGTTAGATAGGCTGAGAATCTCCCAAATCATCCAGTCCTGGCTCCTTTTTCTTTAATGGTTCTTTGCTCAATTTATTTCTTTTCTCTTGAATTTCGCTATAAGCAGCAAGAAGAAATCAAGCCACACCTTCAACATTTCGCTTGGAAATCTCCTCAGTTAAATATCCAAATTCATCATTTTGCTTTCCTTGTGACATCAGGACACAATTCTGGTAAATTTTCTGTTATTACAGAACCAGAATCACCTTTTCTCTGGTTTCCAATAACATGTTCTACATTTCGTTCTGAGCTCACACCAGTAACACCTTTAATATCCGTGTTTCTAACAGTCTGGTTACAATGATGTAGGTATTCTCTAGGGCAACAGGCATTTCCTCTAGCAGTCTCCTCACTTTTTTCCCAGTGCTCACAGGCAGAGTCTTTAACATTCTTCTTTCAACTAACAGTCTGTTCAAGGGACACTAGGCTTTTTCCATGCTCCTCAAAACTCTTCCCACCTCTGCCCGTTGTCCAATTCCAAAGTCACATCCACATTTTTAGATATGATAGCAGCGCCCCATTTCCAGGTACCAAAACTTGTATCAGCCAGGGTTCAGCCAGAGGATCAGAGCCAGCAAGAGATATTATGTTAAGAGCTTTATTGAAAGAAATTGCCTTATGTGATCTTGGGGCCAGCTAGGCAAATCTGACACCCATAGGTCAGGCCATCAGGAAGGGAAGGCTGGAGCTCTAGGGCATAGACTGAAGCCGCTGTCTATGGAGAAAATTTCTTCTTCAAGAAACCTCAGCTCGGAAGGGTGTGGTGGCTCACGCCCCTAATCCTAGCACTCTGGAAGGCCGAGGCGGGAGAAACCTCAGCTCTGCTTTTAAACCCTTTCAACTGATTGAATCAGGCCCACCCAGATTGGATAATCTTTCTTACTTAAAGCCAACTGATTATGGACTTTACATCTACAAAAGACCTTCACACCTTTTTTACCCTTCCTTTTGCTGCAACAATGGGTTTGGTCGTCATCTGTGGCCTATGTATCACACTCTGTAAACCTATATCTTGTTCTTGCTCTATAATCCTATCTTCCTCTGCTCAATAAACCTCATTTTCATGTTTGTCTTATGAAAGGAAAAAAAAAACACCTTCACAGCAACACCTGTATCAGTGTTTGGTTGAATAATTGGGGACTGTAGCATAGCAAAGTTAATACACCAAAAAGACTATCACAGGCACAATTTGGTAAGTTTTGACATACAGTCATGCACTGTATAACAATGTTTCAGTCAACAACAGACCACATATCTGACAGTGGTCCCATAAGATTATAATGGAGCTGAAAAATTCCTATCACCTAGTGATGTTGTAGCTGTTGTAATGTCCTAGCACAACAACCTACCATCTGTGTTTGTGCAGGTACACTCTACGATGTTCACGCAATGACAAAATCACATAACAATGGATTTCTCAGAATGCATTCCCGTCGTTACGTGATGCACAACTGTGTGTGTGTGTGTCTGTGTGTGTCTGTATATTCCATTACCCTCAATAGTTTTCTCATGCCCCTTCGTAATTTCTTGCTCCTGCCCCTCCACACTCTATATCCTCAAGCAACCAATGATCTGCTTCCTGTCATTATAGACGAGTTTGCATTTCTAGAGTTTTGTATAAATGGAAACATGCACTTTTTTTGTCTGGCTTCTTTCACTCAGTATAGCTGTTTTAAGATTTGTCTATGTTGTTGTGTGCATAATAGTAGTTCATTCCTTTTTATTGCTAGGTAGTAAATATTCCATTGTACAAATATACTTTGTCATTATCCATTCATCTGTTGAATGACATTTGGGTTGATTTCATGTTTTTGGCTATTACACAGAAAGCTGCTACAGGCCAGGCACAGTGGCTCAGGCCTGTAATCCTAGCACTCTGGGAGGCTGAAGAGGGAGGATCACTTGAGGCCAGGAGTTTGAGACCAGCCTGAGCAAGAGCGAGACCCCGTCTCTACTAAAGATAGAAAAATTAGCCAGCTGTGGTGGTGCGCACCTGTAATCCCAGCTCCTCAGGAGGTTGAAGCAGGAGGATCACTTGAGCCCAGGAGTTTGAGGTTGCTGTGAGCTAGGCTGATGCCATGGCACTCTAGCCCAGGTGACAGAGTGATACTCTCTCTCAAAAAAAAGAAAGCTGCTATGAACATTCACATACAAGTTTATGTGTGGATATATGCTTTCATCCAAGGAGTGGAATGCCTGGGTCATAAGGTTGGTGTATGTTTAACTTTTTTTTTTTTTTTTGATACAGAGTCTAATCTGTTGCCTGGGCTAGAGTGCCATGGCATCAGCCTAGCTCACAGCAACCCCAAACTCCTGGGCTTAAGCAATCCTTCTGCCTCAGCCTCCCGAGTAGCTGAGACTACAGGCATGCGCCACCATGCCTGGCTAATTTTTTTCTACATATTTTTAGTTGGCCAATTAATTTGTTTCTATTTTTAGTAGAGACGGGGTCTCGCTCTTGCTCAGGCTGGATTTGAACTCCTGACCTTGAGCGATCCATCCACCTTGGCCTCCCAGAATGCTAGGATTACAAGTGTGAGCCACGGGGCTTGGCGGGGGTATGTTTAACTTTTTAAGAAACTGCCAAACTATCTTCCAAAGTAGCTGTGCCATTTTATATTTCCACCAGCAATGTATGAGAGTTTCAATTCCTCCATATCCTCACCAACATTTAGTATGGTCAGGCTTTTTAATTCTAGCCATTCTAGTAGATGGGTCTACCGATTTTTAAATTATTAAATTTAGTAATTTAAAAACTGGTAGACAATCCTTGCTTGAACCAATTTTATTAGAGCTTGCAAAAAGCTGATTTTATATTTCTAACATTATTTCTACATTGATTACCTGGCATTCTTCGATAAAATAGAAATTTCTTTCATCAAATGAGATTATGTAGTTACTTAAATATATTTCCCAGTGGAAAGATTTGTTAAATGTTTAACTCTTTCCCTTTAATTGCAAATTTTCAAAACAAAGAGTTATTTTAATCCTCACGCGTGTTTTGGATTCACGTAGGTCATTCTGGTTATTTCATTGTACAGTATGAAAGATATGACAGCGAGACTCAAAACAGATTAAGGAAACTGCTCAAGGTCTCAATCCCAGCCAACAAACAAGAATCCCAGTAAGAGTTTGATTCTACAGTAAAAGCTCTTGGCTGCCAAGGTATTTTGAAAATTGGTCATAGTGTGCCTTAGTGGGCACCTGCTTCCTAGTAACGTGGTCAGAGTCTAGCGAGCAACATTCATCTCCCCGCCCTTAGCCCTTCATCTCGGCAAGATCCTGCCACCCCGCGCTCACAGGCTGCTGTGCCCGCTTTCCAGCACCTGCAGGTGCGAGGTGGAAGCTGAACGCGGCAGCCCAACAGGACTGTACCACGAAAGCCCCCTTCACCGACTTCTGACAGCTTTTCTTACAGAAACTGGAATTAATTAGGAATGGCCTCCTGGGCTCTTTGCCAAGCAAGGATAGGGGTAGAAAGTAGCAAGTGGCAGAAAAGCCAGGAATCTGAAAGGGGGACTAGATGGTGGAATCAGAGAGGGACTCAGAAATGAAAGGGTGGACAGGGTTCTGCTGGAAGGCTCTGGAACAGAGGGAGCAGTTGTTAAAATATGCAAATACTTCTGTGTTCCTTGGTAGACAGCTGCTATACTGAGACTCCACCCCAGTGCCTAACTTCCACACACCCCAGCACCCAGTCTCTGTTCTTGCCTCCCTCCCATGACAGTTTTGATTAGCTGGGGTCCGGACTGAACTATGGTCAAATATTTTGAATAACTTCCCTGGGTGTGGACACAAACTGGGTTGGAATTCTAACTAGTGTGACCTGGCAACATTATGCTAACTTGAACACAGTGTCACCAACCACTGTCTGGGACTATTGAGACAGCCTCGATTCTGTCTACCCATGGGACTCAGTACCTTTTAGGTACTGAGTCGTGATGTCACATGTATTTCTTACTGTTGTGATCAAAAGTTTGACAAACCTAGGTTAGGGCACTCCAGGCAGAGGAGTCGGAATGTAGACGTGCACAGCTTATTTCTGGAGAGGAAATAATGAGATGCCCAGGAGGGAGGCAGGGGCCAGGTACAAAGGTCATGCGGGGCTCATGGTCAGTCAAGAGTGGCCTGGGGGCAGTGACACTCAGATGTGGGGCACAGAATGGCAAGATGGCAAAATTGGGGGTCTGAAGCACACTGGGGACCTAAGAAAGAAGTCTATGTGTTTGATACATGGTTCAGGCATGCAGGAAAACACCCACCCCACCAAACATAAAGCAAAAAACTGAGGTCCTGGGAGCAGATGAGGGCCCCGAGAGAGCACACAGGGAGCCGGGAAGAAGCCCAGGAGGGAACGTGGAGGGCTCCCTGAATTAGTAGGCAGTGGAGAAAGAAGTACCCTGAAGGGTACAGAGGTGCCAGAGAGATGGGAACTTAGAAACTGGGAGAGAGAGGACAGCAATGCAGGAGGAAGGAAACCAACAGGCTGAAATGCCATGGGTCTGGTAAGATAAGGACTCCAGACCCCCTGGGCCGGGGAGGCAGCAGGGTCTGTGGTTAGGCATTCAGACTGCAGAGGTCAATCCTGGCTCTTGTAATTCAGAGCTCTATGACCTTGGACAAGTGACTCAACCTCTTGTGCCTCAGTTTTTTCATCCACTAAATGGAGATAATAAGAACATCTACCTCAGAGAGTTTCAAGGATTAAATAAGCATGGGTGTGCGTGCACGCATGTGTGTGTGTGTGTGGTGTAGAATGAGAGAAAGACAGAGAGACAGAGACAGAGAAACAAATAAAGAGGGAGAGATTAAGGGAGAAACACTTTGAACCAGCTTAAAAAACTGTAAATGCTACAGATAAGCACATGCTAAATTATGACAGCTATCACTTTCTGGGACTGAGTTTCTTTGGCTGTAAACTAGAGATTGGTGTATAAACTCTAGAAACTCAAGAAAAAAGGAAAGAAAAAAAGACAGCCGTACTGGAGCTGAATAAAGACAAGTCTCTTTCAAAACACAGAATTAAGCACACTCTAAAAATTGTGACATCTTGACATCTCTACTCTGCCCTCTTCAGTTGCTTCTTGTAGTTGCTTTTGAGGTCAAACTTACTTCCCTGTATTGGTGATTTCCAGAGCGACAGCCAGGGTCACTGGAATAAACATTTCTCACCCCCGCCCAGCGGCACCAGCAATTCTTTCCTTCTGGCCTGGATCCTTTTCCAGACCTCTTTGTAGGGCTGAGAACCAAATAAGGTAACACACAACGCAGGCATTGAAGTTCAGGCGCCACGACTGAGGGGGAGAGAGGGTGGGGCTGAAATCAAAGGGGGAAAAACCGTCTTGGGAGGCTCAGGAATTGTGTTGTCTCAGGGGCCCAGCACAGCGAGGAAGGACATCTGTTGGCATAACATGCTGTTCCTTAGGGTTTCCCAAAGGAAGGGGGGGGGTGCTGAAAAACAAACAGACACACCCAGAGACACCAAAGGCAAGCAATTTCTGAGCAATCTCTCAAGCAATCACCAGGCTCCAGAGCCAGACATGGGATTTGAATCCCATCTTCATCCCTTAAAGCTGTGTGACCTTGAGCAAGTTACTTAACTTCTCTGTGTCCTAGTTTTATATTTTATTTATTTTATTTTTTAGAGACAGGGGTTTCACTCTTGTCACCCAGGCTGGAGTGCAGTGGCATCATCATAGCTCACTGAAGCCTTGAACTTCTGGGCTCAAGCAATCCTTCCGCCTCAGCCTCCTATAAGTAGCTAACACTATAGATGTGCCACGAATGCCCAGCTACTTTCCCTTTATTTCAAGTGCTACAATTACATTTTTTATTTTATTTATTTATTTTTTTTGGGGTACAGAGTCTCACTCTGTTGCCCCGGCTAGAGTGCCGTGGCGTCAGCCTAGCTCACAGCAACCTCAAACTCCTGGGCTCAAGCGATCCTTCTGCCTCAGCCTTCCGAGTGGCTGGGACTACAGGCATGTGCCACCATGCCCAGCTAATTTTTTCTATATATTTTTAGTTGGCCAATTAATTTCTTTCTATTTTTAGTAGAGATGGGGTCTCACTCTTGCTCAGGCTGGTTTTGAACTCCTGACCTTGAGCAATCCACCCACCTCGGCCTCCCAGAGTGCTAGGATTACAGGCGTGAGCCACCGCGCCCGGCCTACAGTTACATTTTTTAAATCAGATGAATTCCAGGAAAAACTACAGGGTGAAGATTAGTGTGTGTGTTTTGGGATGGGGTGGGATGTTGCTACATGTGGAGAAATGTGTTTCAGGGGGACATTTCAGGGAAGTGGAATTACCCAAATGTGCTCAGAAAACTCACAAACTTTGGTGAGTGTGTGACACTCCCAGACTGGGAGAAATCAGATAATTAAATGATGATGATTGGAAACTCACTGTGGACCAATTCAAAATAAAAGTTTTAAAGCCAAATCATATTTTGAGGTATTTTGGCTCTCTACTTCAGTAGAAAGAATTTTTATTAATTTTCATTAAATTATAATTATAGAAAGTTAGACCACAGAAACAAATAGCTAAGAAAGTCTCGCCATCTAGAAAAGTAAATGTTATCATTTTGGTACATAACCTTTCCTACTTTTTTCTCAGAGTCTGTATGTATATACACCTATGCACATATATACACATACATATATATTCAAATATAAATGCTTATATTTGAAAAGTGGATCATGCCTACATTGTTCTGTAACATTTTTTGGGGGTGGTAAGAATAGTTATGAATCCTCCCAAAACCCACTCAATGGCGGCCAGCCCTGCCAGTCCCTTACATATGTAAATCCTCTTTGTTGATCAGTGTTTCCCAGTGTTTTGATTCTATGACACACTTTGAGATAACTAAACTTTCCCAGGACACAACGTGGTGAATGAGAGGAAGTGTAACTTGAAAAGAACCATAAACCATAACCTGAAATGAACAGTCCTCATTTGCTGGCCCCATTTCCCACCACCACACCACCCCCCTTTTTTTTGAGACAAGGTCTTGCTTTGTTCCTTTGTTGCCTGGGCTGGAGTGCAGTGGCATGATCATAGCTCACTGCAGCCTCCAACTCCTGGGCTCGAGCGATCCTGTCTCAGCCTCTCAAGCAGCTGAGACTACCATGCCCAGCTAATTTTTTATTTTTTGTAGAGAAAGGGGTCTTGCTATGTTGTCCAGGCTGGTCTCAAACTTCTGGCCTCAAGCAATCCTTCTATCTCAGCCTCCCAAAGTGCTAGGATCACAGTTGTGAGCCAGTGTGCCAGGCTCCCTAAAATTTTAAAACAAAAAACAAATAACAAGAAAAATCTATGAAGCAAGCTACAGGTTTTTGGCTGGGGCATAAAGATCTGGGTAAATTTGTAATTTAAATTCTAAAATATGCGGCCAGCAATCAGAAGCATTCAAGATGTGCTTGGTAGACCAGAAAGAGACAGGGAGCACAGGTGCAATTGCTATGCCTCAGTCTCTGTCTGATGTAAAACCAAGGCTAAGAGAATTGTGGCAGAGCCTCTGGGGAAGGTGGGGATGGCTGTGAATGAGAGCTTTCATTTACTCATTTTCAATGAACGTTTATTGAGTGTCATCTATGTGCCAGGCCGGGCGGTGTCTCGAGGCATGCAGGGATTCTGTACCTGGAAGAAGGGGTTTGGAAAGAAGCTGGGATCTAGCCTGTCTCTTCTGAATTACTGGATGTAAATATTCTGCAATCTCTCAAGTGCCATTCTCTTATAACATCAATGGCAGCATAAGTATTCTTTTTCTCCATCTTTTTATGCTTTCCTCTCTTAGTTACTCTCCTTTTCTTTTCTATTTTTTTTTTAACTTTTTTTTTTTTTTTTTTTTGAGACAGACTCTCGCCCTGTTGCCCAGGCTAGAGTGCTGTGGCATCAGCCTAGCTCACAGCAACCTCAGACTCCTGGGCTCAAGCGATCCTCCTGCCTCAGCCTCCCAAGTAGCTGGGACTACAGGCATGCGCCACCATGCCCGGCTAATTTTTATATATATATATATATATATATTTTTCTAGTTCTCCAGCTGATTTCTTTCTATTTTTTTAGTAGAGACAGGGTCTTGCTCTTGCTCAGGCTGGTCTCGGGACTCCTGAGCTGAAACGATCGGCCCACCTCGGCCTCCCAGAGTACTAGGATTATAGGCGTGAGCTACCACGCCCAGCCTGACATGTCCCTTTGAAGCTTCATGTAGTTCTAGTATGTATAAGTTTAAAAGAACATTAAAATACTCTGTAACAAATGGACAATTCACTTGGCAGAAGACACTAGAAGATGGAAAGTGTGTCTGGAGGGCCAGAGGAGGTTCAGAATGTTTTTGTGAATAGAGTTGGAGGGATTAAGAGAACTTCACTGAAAGACACATGCTTGACTAGCATTACACACTCAAGCAAAGAAACAGAAAAAGTAGTGGGAAAAAATGGCATAACAAGATGCGGAAAAGAATATTTAGGTGATTTACATACATCATTTCTCTTAATTAACTGAAAATTTTAACATATGTATTGCTTGCCTTCTGTGTCAGTTTTCAAGCCCTTGGGATGCAGATGTGACCACAGTAAGAAAAAGCTGGACAAAACCTTAACAGCATGGTTCGGCACAGTAGCTCATGCCTGTAATCCTGCTACTTGGGAGGCTAAGGCTAGTGTCATTTGAGCCCAGGAGCTGGAGTGAGCTACGATGATGCCACTGCACTCCAGCCTGGGCAACAGAGTGAGACCCTGTCCCCCCACCAAAAAACAAAACAAACCAAAACAAAACCTTAACAGCACATCACGACCCGGCAAGGCTGGTGTTATTATCTGATTTTAGAGAGAGGAAACTAATAGAGAGGTTAAGGGAGTCTGACACTTCAGCAGTAACAAGCAGTGGGGACTGCCATCCAAATCCAGGACTGTCTGACTTCAGAGCCTTTGATTTGATAAAAGAAAATAAAATTAAAAAGAGGAGAAAAGCTTACACAGAGGAGGGGAGTAAATCAAGGCAAATATAAGTAAGCTAGAAAAGAAGATCTAGAGGAGAGAGAAAGGAGAAAGAGAAAAGATTTGCTAGAATCTCCCCTCACCTGGGAAACCCCCCAGGCAAGGTGAGCACAGGGCGTGGCTCAACAGCTGTAGTTCCCACTCCGCTCTTCCCTTGTGGTATGAAAATCTCATTTTACGAGTGAGGAAACCAGGCTTAGAGCTATCAGATCTTTGTATTATTCCCCTCGCTAGAGATAAACTTTTCAGAGTCACAACAAGAGACAAGGCTTCAAAAGAAAAATATCTGGGAGAAATAAAAAATAATTGGCATATCTTTCAGCTAAGGGGGAGTAGATCACTGAAAATATGGGTTATTTTTCTTTTTTCAGAGAGCAAATATAACTAAATTTAGCAGTATGTCAGACTAGACTGAAAGGGGCTTGGGATAGGGGTAAGTTGGGGGCACGGGGCAAAGCTCCTCACTGAACTATTCAGGAGAGGGAGATCTTGGGTGATTTTTCTAACACAATCACAGTATCTCTACCCCAGTATAGTTAATTATTTTTGTGGCTCGGTCTTCCCAGGGGAAGAGGCCCAGGTAACTTCAGCGGCTTTTGCCAGGCAGAGCAAGCGCTGCTAGGAGAAAGGCCCAAGCTACCCTCATTGGCATTTGCTGAGGGGCCCAGAATTTTTTTTTTTTTTTTTTTGAGACTAGAGTCTCACTCAGCTCCCCGGGCTAGAGTGCCATGGCGTCAGCCTAGCTCACAGCAACCTCAAACTCCTGGGCTCACATGATCCTCCTGCCTCAGCCTCCCGAGTAGTTGGGACTACAGGCATGTGCCACCATGCCCGGCTAATTTTTCCTATATATTTTTAGTTGGCCAATTAATTTCTTTCTATTTTTAGTAGAGACGGGGTCTCGCTCTTGCTCAGCCTGGTTTTGAACTCCTGACCTTGAGAGATCCTCCCGCCTTGGCCTCCCAGAGTGCTAGGATTACAGGCGGGAGCCACCACGCCCGGCGGAGGCCGCAGAATTTAAACTCAATCTTTTTCAGAAACTTCCCTTTCCTGTTACTTGCTAAAGGTGGTAGTTTCCATATCACCTGACCGGTCTGATCTGCCGTCTGTGCCAAGTCCTGGAAGTCTGGGTGAAAGGGGGAACCTGCTAGAGTTGGGCAAACTTTCCAAGCCAGGCTTTTCCTTAAGTGTGGGACTTAGGCGGCCACAGTCTGGTGCCAGCTTGGTCACAAATAACTCAGTAACCTTGGGAACAACTGTGAGCCACGTTTGAAACACGATGTTTAATCCCTGACTAACCACTCGCAAGGGTGAAATAATTAACGCATTCAGCCAATACCTTAATCTTGTTAGAAGCCAACGGCTCTATCAGTGCTCGGTAGTGATGGCAATGGTTTTGTTTATTAAATCCCAGCCCATGTGGGCATGAGGACGTGGGGTCTGTGGGAAACTCGGCGGTCGGCACACGGAAGAACACCAAAGCAAGCGCCAGGGTCCCGGCGATGAGCGCGCAACTGCTCTCGTCTCCACCGCACGGCGGTACGGCCCAGGCGCGCTCACAGCAACCGCGGCTCCCGCTGCGCTTGTGGCCGTGACGTCACGGCCTCTCCGCCTCCCATTGGACGTGTTCGTCCAATCATGTGATTCCCAGTGTGGCGTATAAATGAGGGCGAGGAGAAGGCGGTGGTCCGCCATTTCGTGGACGCCGGGTGAGGGAGAGCATCTGTGGAAGTGCGGCCGGAGCGGAGCGGGACGGTCAGTTGGAGCGTGAGGACTTGAGCCTCCGCACTTAAACCTTAGATTTCGGTAAGAGACAGCGACAGAGGGGGTGACGTGGGAGTTGGAACTTTCACAGGAGCGAGGTGGAGCCAGGCCCAATGGCGGCGCCAGGTTGAGACAAAGAGGCGCCGCCGCCATTTTGTGACGTTCGGCTCGGGGCGGTGGCGGGGGCCGCCGGCCCATCAGTGGCTTTCTTAGCCTTGGGATGGAGGTGCTTGTACCCTTCATTTGGGGACGAACCGCGATAGGGGATTAGCCGGGAGTTGGGAGGAAGAGGGGGCGCCGGCAGCCGAGATGTACTCCTGGTCGCGGCCTTTCAATTTTTATGGCGCCTTTTTTGGTGGGGGAGGGGCTCATTTTCTCGGGAAGGTTCTCAGGATTTTCCCCCCAAGTCAGTAATCGAGACTAGACTTCTTCGGTTTATAGTAAATGGCTTCCGTACTTGACTTTTATTTTTATGCAGTTTTAATTTGATTGCACTTTTTACAGCTTGAATCTAATCAGTTTTTACTTAACCGGACAATCTTTTTTTTTTTTTTCCTCTTCCCAAGACGAGGGAAGTTTTAATGTCTGTCTTGAAGTTGAGCTGCATTGTTCTTATAGCTGCTTCCATTAATACGTAGGCCTGAAAGTGGTCATGGGAGTGTTTTTTTTTTTAAATAAATTTCCACCAGTGCTCTGGTCTCAAAACTAACTCCTGGGCACAGGGTGTGGTCACAGCAAATAGGATGTGCGCTGACTGGGTTTTTTTAATTAGATAAGCCCAGAGTGAGAAGAAGCGTGGTGTTTATGGAAAGCTGCTTCAAGCTGAGTTATTGAGTAGGTTGCTTTCATATAATTGAAAAGGGTCTACAAGTTGGTTTTATTGCTGAAGCGACTTTTAAGTATTGAAGTTTTATCAGAAATAAGCCCTTGGAAGTGCAGTGATTTTGAGTCAGAAATGTGTTTTTGTGATTTAGTGTTTTTATTGAAGTGAAATTCACATCTTTAATTCAAGATTTAAAGTGTGCAGTTCAGTGGTATTAAGTACGTTCTCAAATGTTTTGCAACTGTAATTTTTATCTAGTTCCAAAATATCTCCATCGCCCCCTGAGGGAACTTGTACTCATTAAGTTGTCACCCGCAGTTCCCTCGGGTCCCACCTTCCTCCAGACCCTGGCAGCCACTAGTCGGTCCGTATATACAGACTTATACCCATTTTAGATATTATTGCGTATAGGTGGATTCATACACTGTCTGCATGTTGTGTCTGGCTTCATTAACCTAACATAATTTTCGAGATTTTTCCACGTTGTGGCATTTGTCAGTACTTCATTCTGAATAATATCTCATAGTAGGGCTATACCACATTTTGTGTATCCATTTATCTGTTGGTGGACTTTTGGGTTAGCACCCTTTGGCTACTATGAATACTGCTGTGAGCTTACATTTTTTAAAAAAACTTGACACTTGGTCTTCTGCTTGAGGAATTTTTACTGCATAAGACTTTGATCTATTTCATGACATGTGGTAGGCATTAACCTTGTTCCTGTAGAAAAGGAAAAGTTTCTGTAGCATCAAAGAAGGCATTATTTTAAGTGAAAATTGTTGGCCTTATTTTATTAAAACTGGTTAAGTTTTGGCCTATGAAAGCACTTTTCTATCACTTAACCTGGTATAAGTATTGGCTTTCTTCATCATTGTTCCATTTGGTTTTCAAGTCCCCAGTAGAATTTGTTTCTGAGCAGATTACCCTACTTTTCTAAATGCTTTATTTTGGGGATTAAATGAAATGATAGGTTAAGTCCCTAACTCATGGCTCACATTGTGGTTAATAACTCTTAATTTGCTGGCTTTCCTAAGGCTGTGAGAAAAGACTGGGGAGAATGGATGTTTCAGCTGTAGTATTTCTTGTTGTTGTTGTTTTTTTTTTTTTTTTTAGCATTTTGGAATTCTTTCCTGAGGATCTGTGTTTTTAACTGTAGATGATTTGGATAAATTAATATTTTTGGTATTCTTTCGTTACAGAAATGCATCGTGATTCCTGTCCATTGGACTGTAAGGTTTATGTAGGTAATCTTGGAAACAATGGCAACAAGACCGAATTGGAACGGGCTTTTGGCTATTATGGACCACTCCGAAGTGTGTGGGTTGCTAGAAACCCTCCCGGCTTTGCATTTGTTGAATTCGAGGATCCCCGAGATGCAGCTGACGCTGTCCGAGAGCTAGATGGAAGGTAATGTAATGATTAATTTGTGCTTTTGCTATTTAAAATCTTTAGGACATGTGGTATTTAGGTAGCTTTTTAAAGTCTTTGGAAATAACTGTGGAATTAAATATTTAAGAGTGGTTGTAAACTGATAACAGTCTTTTTTTGGTTTACTTTTTTATGATTAGTAGTGAACATGGATTGATAATTGTTTAAAATTGTTTACCAAATGATAATTACACAGGGTTTTATTGTATTATTACCTTTACTTTTATGTGTTCGAAATAATTCCAGGATGTGTGAATTGGTTACTATTTTCCTTTGTTTATAGTGTTCTATTAGTTGACCAAGTAACACCTGAGTTTTTTCCTCCCCTCCCTTCCTCCCAACATTTGGAAACCATTGGAGTTCATGAAATCAAGGAACACAGCTCATCCTTCAGATTCAAAACTCGGTTCTGCTTCAGAATTTCTGTCCTAGAGCATGTCAGTAGTGCCTTAAATGGGACTCTTTTCTCCTTAACTAAAAAAAAAAAAAAGAAGGATCTGAGGGTTGGCTGTAAAGCTGTATGAAAGGTCCTTCATTCCAGCAGGTTGCAGTAACGTTTTCCGGAGCTCACTGTTCCCAATTGCTGTCCAAATATGGTTTATCTAAATTTAATAACTATGGATGGATGAAGGGTGGGGGGTAATGGGCTTTTTCTGCTATTCTTGGTTGTGATTTCTTAATGTGCCAATTATTGAGGGGAGAGGGTGATCTAAAAGCCAAAATGGTTGTCTCTCCGATGTATACTTGGAGAATGGTTGGGGGAGAGCCAATAAATACAGTATAGTAAGTAGTAAGCGCTGGAACCTCAAGGGAAGAAGTCACAATGAAGATGCAGGAGAACTAGTTCTTCCAGGATAAATCCAGGAGTCTTCTCATTTAGGTAGCAACTGTTAGCAAGTTAGCATTGAGCTCAATAAACAGACTGGCTCTGACAAAAAGATAGAAGAAAGTTGGTTTCCTTGTCAGTTGGTACTTTAAAAACCCATTGAATTGTGCTTAATTTGAAATTAAACTGGAGAAAGTTCAATATTTTAATGTTAGAAAAATAAGGGAACTGAAACTTGTTTTGGCATTAAAAGAGTTCACATTCAGTCGTGTTTGTAAAGTAGCTAACTGGGAGTGTTTACTTTTCGCTTTAATATACATGTCTCAGAAAGGTAAACTGTTTTACATTTGTCTCTTTCTCGTCATAGAACACTATGTGGTTGCCGTGTACGAGTGGAACTGTCCAATGGTGAAAAAAGAAGTCGAAATCGTGGCCCACCTCCCTCTTGGGGTCGTCGCCCTCGAGATGATTATCGTAGGAGGAGTCCTCCACCTCGCCGCAGGTACTTAAGAGATAGCGTGTTTAGAGGTATTGGTGTAATGCAGTAGCTAGTAGGAGCAGGTGTTTCTCCTAAAGTTTGTTGGTGGGTTTTAAACTTTGAAGAATCGGAGGTTTTTATGAAACTTGCTGGGTGTAGTTTGGGGTATGTGAGTTGTGCTGAGTGTTGGCTTTTGTCTTTAGGTCACTGTTCATGTTGGTAGTCAGTAACTTCTATCTTGGATCTATCTTCTAGTTCATCTTCTAGTTGCATCTTTCCAAGTCTTTATACTTCAGTTTAGGCCTTTTTCCATTTCTTGACTCCATAATGACAAACATTACATTCAACTCTAGCTCTTCACAATAATGTGTTTTCTACTAGCACAATTGTAATATTTATCAAACAGACAGCTGTTTTAATGTTACAACTGGTAAAGTAGAAGTCATTCTGAAACTAACTTAAGTCACTGACCAATAAAGGGGGCTAAAAAAGAAGTAATCCCAGTCATCTGTTCTTCAATCCCAAATAGGAGAGAATTCAGTTTTTTTGTAATTGAAAATGGCATCATTCTTGGACCAGGCAGTATTGTCTGGAATGATAACTCCACATCTCCTGAAATCTCCAAAATAGTTTCTATGGGACTAAATTTACCTCTTACAGGTGAGTGAAGTCCTTCTAGGAGATAGGAGTTCAAAATCTTGCCCCTTTTGCTATTTTGAAAAGCAACAACACACTGTTGCCCATCATAATAAAGAGTATTTGTTAGCTAATAGATGGTTGTACTGATGGCTTGTTTTTCATTTTTTTTTGTGCTTTTTGGTCCATCTATTAATAAAAATGAACCCCGTTACAGAGTCACCATCATGTCTCTTCTCACCACCCTCTGAATCTGCATTAGCCAGTCAACTAGCCCTTTCAGCGTCATGTGACCAGCGCGCCCCATTCAGCTTGGCTGGTGTCGTTTCACATGACCCAGGCTGGCCAGTCGTCAGGTTGCACCGCCCTTTGGTTCCCGAGCATGCTGTTTTCTCTCAGCCTTCTCTCCAACCTTAACCAAATCGGCAGCAGCCACCTCGACCGCCCACACATTCCTGGCCAATCAGCTCAGCTGTTTATTTACCAAATGTCTTCACAACAACTACAGCAGCAGCCTTCGGCTAACAAAAAAGCAGGAAAAATCCACAACACCCCCTTCGCCAACCAACTAAATCCAACGCAACATCTGGCAAAACCTTTTCAGCAAATTCTTCCTGGCCGTCAGTCCGGCAGCCTCACCTCACCATTTCTAGCTTGTTGAAACCCAAAACTAGTAAGTTTTTCCTGCTTATACAGTTTACTGCTGGTTAAAATAAGGAGTAAGCGGCTTAAAGTAATTCTTTTTTCTGGATCAAAGGCTGGCTGTGCATAATTGAATGGTAACGTACATATATATTGCTTGAAAAAACTTTTAAGGGTGATAGGGAACTCATAATGTAACTAGATTTTCAAGTGAAACTTATTTGCATGTGTGAGATGCCAAACTAAAAATTTTAATATCTCTAACAGATTTAGCTTTCCTTTCTGGCAAAAATTTGTTGAATCCTATCACCTTTAAATGGTTTTACTAACAGTTTTCAAAATTTAAAAATTTTGGGGGTGAAGTGTGGGCCAAGCTAAGGTGATTTTGATAAGCCTAAACACACTCTTAAATGTGACGATCACAAATGCAGCTCTAATGTAGCACTTAATGGCATCAGTATTTACACCTAGCGCGTTTTCACAAAAATTACACTATCCACTTGGTACCTAAGTCTTGTCATGGACTTATAGGTTTGCATGGGTTCCAAATACTGGTTTATGGTACTGTTTTTGGAACTACTTGTGGGGACTACGTTTTGGTGTGGTGTTTGGGTAGTGAAGTTAGTTTGACATGAAGTTTTGCATTGGACAGATCTGCTGTGAAGCATTCTTTGTTAAAGTGAATCCATGGTTGGAATACCTGCTTTTCACTTGAGCTTTTTGTTCCTTAATCTTTCTGTGCCTTTTTTTTCTTTTCTTTTTTATTTATTTATGTATTTATTTATATTTGGACGATGGGTGCCAGTTCTTCGGCACATTCACTGGGCCCAACAGTGAGATTGAAAAGTTGGGAAATACCTCACGCCATAAATGATAATTGATGATTAGCCTAATTTTCCTGTTTCCTGCTTTTAGATCTCCAAGAAGGAGAAGCTTCTCTCGGAGCCGGAGCAGGTAAATAACTTCTACCTGTTTTGGCTACGTTCTCAGAAACGGCACTGTTTTCTCCTATTCTAAGCTGCTTTTTAAATGACTTGGTTAATAGGAATATACCTTGATTTTAGCAGTGAATCAAGTGGCATATAAAGCCAATATTAGATTGTAAGGATAAGCCAGCTTTCAGTTTTTAAAGACTTCGTAGAAAATAATTCTGTTAAGTGTAATTATCATACTTAAATGGCCTTCGTGTTCTTTCCCTGGTTTAGGTCCCTTTCTAGAGATAGGAGAAGAGAGAGATCACTGTCTCGGGAGAGAAATCATAAGCCCTCCCGATCCTTCTCTAGGTCTCGAAGGTAAGATCTTGCATACCTATAATACACAGAGGTTGGTCTTCTAAGCCATAATTTTTTACCTTAATCTGTTGGTAATGTCACTAAGTGTCACCAAGTTAACAGATGTAAAAGTTTTTGTTTTGTTTCTTTTAGCCGATCTAGGTCAAATGAAAGGAAATAGAAGATCAGTTTGCAAGAGAAGTGGTGTACAGGAAATGACTTCATTTGACAGGAGTATGTACAGAAAATTCAAGTTTTGTTTGAGACTTCATAAGCTTGGTGCATTTTTAAGATGTTTTAGCTGTTCAAATTTGTTTGTCTCTTGGAACAGTGACATAAAAGCTCTAATTCTCTATGGTTTGAAATGGATCATATGAGGCATGTAATACCAAGAATTGTTACTTTACAATGTTCCCTTAAGCAAAATTGAATTTGCTTTTTAGTTTTGCGTAAACTAATAATAAACCTCTAAATCGTGCCCAGCTGAAGTGTGGATTTTTTTAAAATACGGAAACAGAATTGGCAAAAATTGAACTAATATTTACTTTTTTTCCCCACATCTGGGATATAGTATGCAGTTATAGTTGAACAAGCAGTCTTTAAAAGCTGCTGTGAAAAAGCCAGCAGGTAAAAATAAAAGCTGCACTGTTAGCTAAGTCAGAGTTTTTGAAAAATCCGACAAGTTTTCACCTTGGGCAGAGGTTGCCTAATTGGTATAGAATCTGATAAACTCCAAGAAAGTTTGTCTTTGCTTTAGATCCTAAGTTCCTTATGTGATTGCTATATATGAATACATAGGTGTTTGTAATGTTTTTTATTTGGAAATTTGAGATAATCAAAATACCAATGTCCTGCCAGTTTAAGGGTACATTGTAGAGCTGAACTTTGAGTTACTGTGCAAGATTTTTTTTTTCCATGCTGTCATTTGTAATATGTTTTGTGAGAATCCTTGGGATTAAAGTTTTGGTTACAATTGTTGTTTAAGTTGAAAGCCTGTTTTTCCTTGCAAACTCAAATCTGTGAGCTTGGTACAAAGTCCAGGTATAACATTCCTATTGGAAGCCATACTTATATTTTCTTGTAAAGTGCTTTTGAATTAATAAAATATTAGCATAATTGTGTAATAGTCAGTTGAACCCACTGTTACCATTGTTCTTACCCCAGGGGAAGCAGTTGGTTACACAATGCTTATTTTATGAGAAACATACCTGAGAGGCACTGTGGATTAGTCTTCTGTTGTCACGGGAATATTTAGTTATCCCCTAAGTGATAATAGTTACCCATTCTTTTAAGGGGTAGAAGCCAGTTTAAGGTCCATGATAGTGACCACTATTTTAAAGTATAGCAGCAACCTGGTACATTATAACCCAGAGTTGCCCGTTTAAAAATGGCTTTTATCTTTAGCATGGAAAGTTTCCACAAAGTTTTAAAACTTGCTTCCATTTTATAATTTGAGGTGTTGCATGGGAATTCTAAACCAGTCCATCATGATGTAAAGTTCACAATATGGTTCAAATGTAATAGTGCAGAATTGAATATGGAGGCATGCATAACCTTCCTTTTAGAAAATGGGAGTTGTAATTTCAAATTTTTGTGCAATTAGATTAAATCATAATGCAACAGTCTTGTGGCTTAGTTTCCTTAAATATGCTCTTCGAAGATAGTTTTGATTATGCTATATTGACTTTGTCCTCAACGTGAAAGATAAGTCACTGCATTAAGAGTTAAGTCTATAAGGCTGCATTGAGATTTATTTAGGCTCTAAAATTATTTCCAGTGGTCCTATTAAACATTCACACAAATCTCAACAAGGGAGTGGAGAATTGCTGTCAGGAAGGTTCGGTATGAGCCTTACAGTTGGGCATGTTCCAGGAAGACACCTTTTTTAAAGCTGGCCTGTTGATTACTGGGAACTCTGGATTTTTGGACCTTTTGGTGTTTTCCCCATAGCCTAAATACATGTTCCTATTAGGAACAAGGCAAGATAGTTAAGTTAAGGAAGCAATATGGTATGTCAGTTATACTGCTTTTATAAATGGACACTTACATGGGATTTTTTTGGGAGGTATTACAACTTGGAGTCTTAAATTGGAAGAGATTCTATAAAAAGGGCAGTTGGTTATGGTAGGTATAATGTGCCTAATAGAGGAATAATACAGAACGAGAAATAAAGTCGACTACTTCAGGGAATTATCCTTACCTTACAAATTGGCAAGTACTTTAACCAGAAGTCCTAAGCACTGTTTTATGGCTTGTAGAATATTTGGAACCATGGAGGTTGTTAAAACCTTGAATTGATTGTGGCTATTTGGAAGTTCTGAAGCTTCTGTAATTTCTAAAATTATAGGTCACATTAGCTAGTCTTCATCTTGAGTTGATTGTAATACTAAAAGTCACAAAACAACTTTGATTACAGGTGTTCAGTAGAAATCAATATTAATACTTTGTGATAATATAAGGAAACATCTAAGGATTATAATTGGCTCTTATCCTTTCAAGAGTATTTAACTTGGTCTGTGGTTCTCAGTTCATTGTGGGTTGATTCTGACCTCCATGTCTTAGGCAGAAAGTTGAAAACAAAATTCGCCAGAGAAACTTCAGTTTTATGAGACATTGCTATCCTACATGTACCATTTGTATGTTTGAATATCTTAGACATCCTTGAAAAGATCATGTGATCTGTAAATGGCATCTGTACCCTGTTAGACCACAGTTAGCAGTGGCTCACACTCAAACCCATATGTGGATGGGAAATCCTGGTTTCTTTTCATTCATTTTAGTACAGTGCTTCTTAATTAGGAATGGTGTTGATTGTAGGGATCTTCAAAATATACACAGCCTAACTCCAGGCTCATTGACTTAGTTTTTCGGGGTGATCTAGCCCTGTGTAATTTGGAAGTGTTCTTCTAGGTGATAAACATCCTTGGTTATGTAAGAACCAGTGATTTAGTACTTTGTCTAAATGTTTTTTTTTTTTTCCCAGAATCCTGAATGGGATTTAGTTGTCAGATGGTGGTTCTCTCTTCCAAGTTGTATATTTTTGTACTAGTAGACTGTTGCTTTCTGGTTTTCCATTTTTTTAAGAACATGGAAGATTTGTAATTAAAGTCACTGAAGAAAAACTGGGTTGGAAGTATATTTTTATCCAAATAATCCAGTGGCATTGAATTTGATTGTTACGTTCACACTAATTCTCTTCATCTTGTTTTATTAAGGATTCACTGGATACCTGAAAAGAATTGACCTGTAGCACTCTTGAGGTTCTGAGATGGAGTCACTGAAATTTGTTTTCATAAGTTCAGTATAACTGCCTAGTTTTGCCCATGCAACTTTTCCCTTGTTGGATTGCAGACTTCATAATACAGTGTTTAGATTCTCATCATTTAGGATCCTAGTGCTTCCTCTTAATTATCTGGAACTCATGACACCAAAAGTGATTACTAAGCTGACACGAACTGTATATGTATAGAACATTGCTTTTCTCAACTTCAGTTTTTCCTCAGTTCTGACATAAGGCATATACTTGTTTTAGTACAAAAGTTTTGGAATGTGGCCTCTTAGTGTCTTTACTGCTATAAGTTAGTGTGTGTGTGTTGAACAAGTGAAAATCTCAAAACACTGATACTTTGCTTCCTGGCGGGTCATGATATTGAGAAGTCCTGAGATGAAGAATATTTCCAGAGCCCTGCACTCCATTTCCAGAGCAAAATTAAGCTTCCCAGAAAAGGTAGTATATAGATTAAAAGATTTTCTTTCTCTTTTTAAAGCCTTGTTCATTTGTGATGGGCATCTGTGTTTCAGTATATACCTCATTCAGATTCCATCTGGAGCAAGTTGGCATTCTTTTTCTTTGCAAATCTCCCAAACTTCAAATTGAAGCCATGAAGAATGGTGTTGAAGTGGCCTAATGCAACTTGTAAAATACTGCCTGAGGGGTGGGGGAAGTGGAGATTTGCAGTTTGTATTGGTCATTTGGAAAAGGAAATGGGAATTATGTGAATATAAACAATAGAACATAGGGTAAATTTTGAGAGCTAGTTTCATTTTTGAAAGAATAACCCCCTCAGGAAACAATTTCTAAATCTTTTTTTTTTTTTTCCCAATTTTTAAATCTTAAACTCGGGCAGCTGGTAACTTAAAAACCTATTCCAACTGGCTCTCTGTTACCAGAATCTCATAGTGAGGAAATTTATTTTTAGTTTAGATAAAACCACCCATGTTACGTTCTCAAGGAGAGTACTTCACAGATAAAATACAAATTGGAATGTTTGTCATTTGACACCTTCCCGTAGCACAGTGCATGACACAGGCATTTAGTGAGGAGTCGGGTATAGTGGTAAGTCACACCTCTAGCTCAATATCTAGAGAGAACATATGCAGTGTTTGTGTTTGGAGTTAATTTTAGGTTGTTGTGACTTTCAGACTAAAAAGTTCATCTTCACTCCTGTTTTAGGTTAGAATAATTAAGAGGTGTTGGTTGTAGTGTTTTATATGCCCTGTGGGGATGACTGTTAGACCTGGAGTTAGGCAGCAGATCTTTAGTTGAGGCTCCTTTGAAAAGCCCCTTAGTGCTGGCAGGATGAATCAAGTGAATTGGATAAAATGGCAAGGTACTGGGGGGGACATAAGGAGAAACTCACATTCAAAATACAAATGAAGAATCTGAGGTGAAGAGGAAGGAATGAATTAATCATAATCAGTAAGTTTAGAGGGGAAAGCAATTGAGAATGTAAACTACCAGATTCTAGATGTAAAACAAAGGATTAAGCTACAAATTTAAAGTAGACCCAGTTTGATGGTTTTTGACTTTCCGTTAGCCATGCTTTTGGGGATTTTAAATTGATTTATTTTACTCTTTTAGAGATGAGGCCTCATTGTTACCCAGGCTGGAGTGCATGGGCCCAATCATAGCTCACTGCAGCCATAAACTAGCTAGGGCTATAAGCATGTGCCACCACATCCGGCTAATTTTTTGCAGAGATGGGATCTTGCTGTGCTGCCCAGGCTGATCTCAAACTCCTGGCCTCAAGTGATCCTCACACCTTGGCCTCCCAAAGTGCTGGGATTACAGGCATGAGCCACCATGCCCAGCCTAGCCATACTTTTGAACAAGCAAATACTGGATAACTTATCCAGCTTTAGTACTGACAGGAAAGGCAAGAAGGTTAGAGCTGTTAGTGTATTAATGAAAAGGCTGGTTCATGTATTTTTAGCTGTCTGGGATTTAATGGAGAGCAGGTAGTTTACTGACTTTAGTTGGCCTTTTGTGACAGTCCATTTGACATGAAATTGGCTTCAAGGAGTGAAGTTAGGAGACGTGGATGAACACACTGATAAAGGAGAGGGCTAAGAACTGAATCTTTGAAGGTATCTGCCTTTTAAGATGTTGGGAGCTTCAATGAAGACAATTGGAGTGGTCAGGAAAGGAAGTAATGCCCTTGGGCTCCTCTCTGCCAAACATGGGGCAGGAGCCATTTCCATGTGATCTTAAACCACTTGTGAAGTGATTATCACAGAGGACAGAAAGTGTTCTTTTACACATTATTACACGTCCTGGTAAAATAGCAGTATATTCAGAATCCAGGCCAGCCTTGACTCTGAATCCCTTGTTTTCTGTTCCACTACATTTTAACTTTCTCAATCATAAAAAGCCGTTTTATTGCCATTCAGTGACTTGTCAGGATTTAGGGTGTGTCTTTGCAACTATAAAAGTAAAACATGATCAAGGTAAGAAATACCAGTAGTATATACATTGAAAAATAATTACCTCCTTCAGTCTTTTATAAAGGTAACTTGTTAAAGTTACAGTGTAGTCTTGTGGAAAGTTATGCATATATGAGCAAATATTTATATGGATGGAGATCATGCTAACCATTATCCTTCAGCTTTTCATGTTTATGGTGAGGCACATATACTGTATAAATCTACAATATATGCCATTATATGGGCAGGTACCCTAATTGTTTCAGCAGTTAAGACATTTCTTGATAGGCCTACCTAGCTGTCCTGAGGGATGCCCAAGTGATGCACAATATATGACAAAAATTTTGCCATTGTCAAGGAAGGTGTGGATGGCTTAGCATTGTTTTAGTCTGTCATGTTCACTACTAACCTTGTCATGGGCATGATTTAAAGCTGTAACTAGTTGATGACTACTGTATAGTCTGGTTTTACCACTCCAGTTTTGACCTTTTTAGAAATTTGAGAACAACATTGGTGAGTGTTTAGAGGACTCGTAAACACCAGGCTTTGAGGACTTAACTAACAACTTTTCAGCCTGAGAAAAGTATGCATTGGGTTTTTTCAGGGTTCGTGACCTGTTGTTTCAAAACAGGGTGGTAGCCCAAGTTAGGAGCTTATTGTGTAGCATTTCTGAGTTGCTGGACAAACAATACTGGTCTAGATTAAGTGGACACATTTAAGTGATTACTGAGTTGGTGATTAGAGTTACTTAATATTCTACCAGCAACTGTAGTCTGTTGACTTGGAAGGACGGTCCATTCCTTTCATGAGGTGATTGATGAGTTTTCAATGGAGGTGGATAGAAGGAAAGGTTTTTTTACCTGTATGTCATCCAAGACTGGTACCTTAACTAGGGCCAACTTTTAGGATATGACAACAGTTGACAGGGAGAGAGTGATTCAAAAGGGCATTAGTGGGTTGGATGTGATCATCTCTCTCTTGAGGAAGAGATTGAAGTTCAGAGGGGCTTGACAAGTCGTCTTAGCCCAGCAGTGATTGAGCTGAAACTGTATAACCTGGGTTGCAGGACCAGGTGTAGATAAACTGGAAGGGGCTTTAGAGTCCATAGTCGCAAGTCCTCTAAAGAGATGAGAAAGTGGATTTGTCCAAGGTCACATGGACACGGGCAGAGAAGGGCTCTTTTGCCCCAATAGTTAATCCAGTGCTTGGTGCAGGAAGCAGTCTAACGTTAAGGCCTTCAGGCTAGGAAACCAGCAGCCCAGGTTTGAATCCTGGTTTCCTCACTTACAGGTCTGACTTTGGACCAGTTATGTAATCTGGGATTCCATTTTTCTCATCTGTAAAATGGTGATGGTAGGAAGCACAGCTATCCTCTAGTGTTGATATTCCTTGAGAATGTGGTATGATAAACATGAAGCAATCAGTGCAGGGCATGGCACACTCAGTAAACAATAGCTGTTCTTTGGCAGGCTCACAGTGACTGGCATGCAGTAGGCACTCAAGTGTGCTAGTGCATGCCTGTAGTCCTAGCTACTCTGGAGGCTGAGGCAGGAGGATCGGTTCGCTCATTGAACCCAGGAGTTTGAGGCTGCAGTGAGCTATGATCACAACACTACCCTTCAGCTTAGGTGACAGGGTGAGACCCTCTCTCGAAAGAAAAAAACAAAGTGGCCATTTGAACCACTGTGGGATCAGAAACACATCCCTAACTGCACTGTGGAATCGCCTGGAGAACTGGGCTCAAGCAATCTTCCCACTGCAGCCTCTGAAGTAGCAGGGACTGCACTCTGCCCTCACTCTCTGTCTTTTACCTCAACTCCCCCAGGCCTTCTTATATATGGAACAATGGAACAAGACACATCTGTGCTCTCAGCCTGGGACCCTGCCCGCTGGCTGTGCCTGCCCAGTCCTGTTCAACCTTGCTGGGAGAGGCAGCCCTGGTTTTACTTCTCTGGAGGCTGTGGCGCCGGACTGGAAACTCCCAGCATTCCCTGGGTGCATGTCTTGGTGTCACTGAGTAGCCAGGCTTGTCACCAGAAAATGCTCTCCTTTGCTCCTTCGTTCAACACATTCATATTGCTGGTGCTGGAGCTATCCCCTGAGCAATGTGTGGGAGTGAAAAGGTAGACAGACGGGAAGGGGACGAAATAGTGGAATTGCCATATGCTGAGCATGTGCATGGTGCAAAAATTTTCTCATTAACCTTGTGACTTGGGGTTATCTCCCATTAAGAATCTCAGAGAGGGAAAGTGGTCTCAACTTTTATCAGACTCAGGACCCTTTTTTTTTTTTTGAGACAAGAGTCTCGCTCTGTTGCCCGGGCTAGAGTGAGTGCCATGGCATCAGCCTAGCTCACAGCAACCTCAAACTCCTGGGCTCAAGCGATTCTCCTGCCTCAGCCTCCCAAGTAGCTGGGACTACAGGCATGAGCCACCATGCCCGGCTAATTTTTTTTTTTCTATATATTTTTGGTTGGCCAATTAATTTCTTTCTAGTTTTAGTAGAGACGGGGTCTCTCTCTTGCTCAGGCTGGTTTTGAACTCCTGACCTTGAGCAATCCACCGCCTCAGCCTCCCAGAGTGCTAGGATTACAGGCGTGAGCCACTGTGCCCGGCCAGGACCCTTTTTTTATTTAAAAAAAAAAAAAAATTGGTAATGATCCTTGACGATTCTGAAGTGAAATCCATTTTCTACATTCATTATTTTAAAAAATATAAATATGAAACCTTAACTATAATACTAAAATAGAAGAAAAGCAGTTTTTGAAATAAACTATTTCTGTATGTAAATACCAGATATGAGTGTGCTAGAACACGTGAATCAGATGCTTGAGCCCACTTGAAGCCATTCCACATTTTCATATGCCTAGAGGAAAATTAAGAGTGGAGGCACATGTAGACAACTAGAATGGAAACTAGAGCCAGAAACTAATGATAAGAACAGTTATTTGAATATAAGAGAGTAGAAAGTAGACCTCAGTGAAGTAGGGATAAAGTGCCAAGACAAATAGACTGCTGGATTGGAGAAAATGAAGTATGATGTTTTCATAAATGAGGCCTTAAAATTTAATGTCAAAATAACTTCCTGTCTTTCTTTCTTTCTTTTTCTTTCTTTCCTTTCTTTCTTTCTTTTTCTTTCTTTCTTTCTTTCTTTCTTTCTTTCTTTCCTTCCTTCCTTCCTTCCTTCCTTCCTTCCTTCCTTCCTTCCTTCCCTCCTTCCCTCCTTCCCTCCTTCCTTCCTTCCTTCTTTCCTTCCTTCCTTCCTTCCTTCCTTCCTTCCTTCCTACCTTCAATGATCGATTCCTTGTACTACTTCTCATTGCCAATGTTGTTCCTCATCACCTTCCTGATTACTGTGGATAAACCTATTTATTTATTTAGACAGAGTCTTGCTCTGTCACCCTGGCTAG
>CAUYRT010085026.1:0-12522 GCA_963574885.1 Lepilemur ruficaudatus
ATGCCTGTAGTCCCAGCTACTGGGGAGGCTGAGGCAGAAGGATCGCTTGAGCCCAGGAGTTTGAGGTTGCTGTGAGCTAGGCTGATGCCACGGCACTCTAGCCTGGGCAACAGAGTGAGACTCTGTCTCAAAAAAAAAAAAAAAAGCAACTTGGAGTTAGTTAAAGGGTAAGAGCTAGGGTATAGCAAAAGACCAAAAGGAGAGGGTTCATTGGGTGGAAGGGAAGCCTTGAAAGTTGGTCTGAAACGTGCCTGGTTCCCAAATAACCTGCTTATTCTGGATCAGAAGTAGCTAGAGAGCCATGTTGTTTTTTCTTATTTTCTCAACTCAGCCTCTGGAAATGATTTTGAGTTGACAGATCTGATAAGACCCAGAAATCTATATTAAAATAAACACATCCCCAAGTAATTCTGATTGCAGCCTTGCAGCCGTCCCGAGATTAGGAATCACTGAGCTGGATGATGTCGGAGAGTCTAGGGACATCACTAGATGCCTGCATAAAGCAGTGACGCGTTGTAGTTGACAGAGGCGGACAGTTTTGGTGGCTCTATACAAAGTGGTGGAGGGAGGGGGAACAGCTGGGAGTGACTAGAAGACGGATGCTGCAATGGTGTACAAGTAAAGAAACGAGGGGGCTGACTGTGGGGACCAGCAAGAAAAATAAACAAATATTTTGTTAAGAAAGAAAGCAGTGTTAGGTCTTCATATCGGAGGTATTCTGAAATTTCCAAGCAAGTTTTAAACGTGAGTTGGCCTTGCAATGACATTGCTGAAATATTTTAGCTTTGTCTAATAATCCCTGCTTTAAAAAAAAAAATAAGCCTTGATGAGCAGCTTTTACTTCAATGCGTGCATTCCTCAGCGCACACAATCATATCACGAAGTCACCCAGTTTTTTGAACAAAAGCTGGTGGGGTGGGGACATGTCTCATTTCCTGCCCTTCCCAGAGCTAGTTACTGCTAGAGTTTATTACATTTTGCTCTGAGCCAGAAGAAAGTCTTCTTTTTTTTGGCTAGTAACTAGAAGGAACGTAAGAAAGTCTTTAGCTCCAAAACATCCCCCACAAAATGCTTTCTCTAGCTTCCTTGCAGAGGAGTGTGTAGGTGAGGGGGCGGAGGCACAGAAATTTATTGGCTTACGTGAAGGCGAGTCCAAATATCTGCTCAAATACACTGTAATCCAACATAAAACCCCTGCTGGCCGGGAAGGCACGCACATCAATCTCGTCAGTCAGAAGTTGATTGTTCAGTCCTACCCCAAAACATTCTGGTCGCTCTTACTTTCATATCATTACACTCCTCAAGAGAGTGGGGCCAGGCACAGTGGCTCATGCCTGTAATCGCAACACTTTGGGACGCCAAGGCAGGAAGATTGCTCAAGGCCAGGAGTTCGAGATCACTGTCTCTACAAAAAAATGTTTTAAATTAGCTGCGCATGGTGGCACACCTGTAGTCCCAGCTACTTGGGAAGCTGAGGCAGCAGGATCACTTCCTGTGATCCTGTCCCAGGAGTTCAAGGCTGCAATGAGCTGTGATTACACCATTGCATTTCAGCCTGAGCAACAGAGTGAGACCTATCTCAACAAAAAAAGAGAGAGAGAATATCTGGGTCTGGTTGCAGCTAATAAACACCCACCACTATCACCAAAACAAAAACAAAACTCAACTTTACACCAAACTTCTTTTGAAACTGCAATTCAGAATAAGTAGAAAGAAGAGATAAAATGTTTTCATGTTTGCTTTAGTTCTGCTTCCCAGACCTGGGGAGCAGTTGCCTGCCTGCCTTTATTGAGTGCCTGCTGCATGCTAGGCACTGTGCTGGCATTGGGAATTCAGCAGAGAAAAACAAGCACACAGTTCTTGGAGTCTCAGTTCTGTTCTATGAGCACCTCTCAGTGCAAAATCTGATGTGAGAAATTTGGATCAAATGGTAGGAGAGTGAGAAGGGGTAAGGTACAAATAGCAATTTCAACTGCTCAGTAAGCAACAATTAAATGTTACCTGGGAAAAATGCCTGAGAAGAGGCCTATTTGAGTGAATGTACATCATGAAAATGTCCAGTTTGATACTGTTGCAGGTGGCCCTCTAAAACATTCTTCAGGACTTTGGCATCAAAATCAGGAGCATATTCTAATTTGCATTAGTTCCCATTAGACTTTGTTTACATCTTCCTTTGAAATCTCCACCAGCAACGATGGTGGAACAATGCAGGTCCTGGAGTCAGACTGCCACAAGCTCCATTGCTTATAAGCTGTGTGAACTTGGAGCAAGTTATTTAACCCCTCTGGACTTCACTTTTCCCATCTGTTAAGTGGGTACAATAACAGTACACATCCAACAGGGTTGTCGTAATTATTAAATGAGTTTAATTATGTAGGAAGTGCTTAAAATAGTGCCCAGCATTGGTAAACATTCAATCCATGTTAGCTATTTTCACTACTATTATTAAAAAGAAAATGATGGGATATTAGGGAGATGTTGGTCAAAAGACACAAAATCTCAGGAGGAATAAGTCCAAGAGATCTCTTGTACCACATGGTGACTATAGCTAACAACGATGTATTGTATACTTGAAAATTACTGAGAGAGTAGATTTTTAAGTGTTCTCATTTATTTATTTATTTTGACACAGAGGCTCACTGTGTTGCCCAGGCTAGAGTGCCATGGCATCAGCCTAGCTCACAGCAACCTCAAATTCCTGGGCTCAAGCAATCTTCCTGCCTCAGCCTCCCAAGTAGCTGAGACTACAGACATGTGCCACCATGCCCAGCTAATTTTTTCTATGTATTTTTAGTTGGCCAATTAATTTCTTTGTATTTTTTTTTAGTAGAGATGTGGTCTCGCTCTTGCTCAGGCTGGTTTCGAACTCCTGACCTTCAGCTATCCTCCCGCCTCGGCCTCCCAGAGTGCTAGGATTACAGGCGAAGTGTTCTCATTTTTAAAATTTTTTTATTTTTATTTATTTCTTTGACTAGTCAAGTGCATTAGTGAGAAAGAGGAAAGAGTAGAACAAGGAGTTCAATCTATAACTGACTGTGGACAATCAGGTGAGATAACTCACTACCTTCAGACCAGCCTTAAGTGTTCTCACCACCAGTAAATGATAACTATGTTAATTAGCTTGATTTGGCCATACCACAATGTATGTATATTTGAAAACATCATGTTGTACACCATAAATACATATAATTTTTATTTGTTAATATAAAAAATAAGAAGAAAAAAGAAAGAAAGAAATGAGTACCTCTATATGGCCCTAGAGGAGTTTTTCAACTAGATTGAATTTTTTTTGCTTTTTTTGTTTTTTGAGATGGTCTGGCTCTGTCTCCTGGGCTAGAGTGCATTGGTATAATCACAGCTCACTGCAACCTCAAACTCCTGGGCTCAAGCAATGTTTCTGCCTCAGCTGTCTGGGTAGCTGGGACTATAGTGCACACCACCACACCTGGCTAATTTTTCTATTTTTTGTAGAAATGGGGCCTTGCTCTTGCTTGGGCTGATCTCAAACTTCTGACCTCAAGTGATCCTCCCACCTCTGCCTCCTTGAGTGCTAGGATTACAGGCGTGAGCCACCACATGTGGCCTAGATTGAGGTTTAACATAACATTTGAGGTGAATTACCGTCTCCCCAGGCTTGAACACAAGAGCAGTTAATGAGTTCCCAGGCTTTTCTTCAAGATTTTCTGTCAGTACATCTAATCCTGGCGTGTCGAACCTTTAGACTTCCTCTAGGACTTTGTCCCTGAAGACCAAGCAGAGTTTTGGGCATTTCTTAGAGGTGCTCAGCTGTAATACTAGTATGTACAGTATTAGGCAATTGGGATGCTCACCAGTTACCCTACTATAAAAGTTATACTGATTAAGAATAGATATTTTCTGGCCAGGTGTGGTGGCTCACGCCTGTAATCCTAGCACTCTGGGAGGCCAAGGCGCGAGGATCGCTCAAGGTCAGGAGTTCGAAACCAGCCCGAGCAAGAGCAAGGCCCCGTCTCTACTATAAATAGAAAGAAATTAATTGGCCAACTAAAAATATATAGAGAAAAAAATCAGCCGGGCACGGTGGCGCATGCCTGTAGTCCCAGCTACTCGGGAATCTGAGGCAGAAGGATCGCTTGAGCCCAGGAGTTTGAGGTTGCTGTGAGCTAGGCTGACGCCACAGCACTCTAGCCCGGGCAACAGAGTGAGACTGTATCAAAAAAAAAAAAAAGAATAGATATTTTCTTAGCTTTCTGAAAAATGATGTGCTACATCTAAACTTACGTTGTTCTTGAAGCATTTAAAGAGGACTCCAAGCACTAGGCTGTTTGCCTTTTCAGACCACAAGGTATGGGGGAGGGACGAGATCAGTATGTGAAGCCCTTACTAGGTTGGTGACTCTTTTCTGGGAGTATATTATAAAGCAATCACAGGAGAAAGCATCTTGGAATGAGAAGTACTACAGGAAACAATGTACAGTAGTCCCCCTTGGTCATAGGGGACACATTTCAAGACCCTCAGTGAATGCCTGAAACTGCAGATAGTACCAAATCCTATATATGTTTTTTTTCCTATGCATACATACTTATGATAAAGTTCACTTTATAAATTAGGCACAGTAAGAGATTAACAATCTAAAAATAAAACAGAACAATTACAACAATATACTGTAATAAAAGTTATATGAATGTGGTTTCTTTCTCTGAAAATGCAGCATCTTATTGTACTTACCATGGGAACTGAAACCACGGACGGTGCATCCGTGGATAAAGGGACTGCCGTAGAGCTCTGTGTTGGTTGCCCCCTGGCATCCATTCCTCCTTCCAGAGGAACTGATATTTTATTCAAGAATCCACCTTTTTCCCTCACCCACTTCCAGGGCAGTCCTAAATGGTCTAAAGATAATCCCATCCTCCTTGTCAATGTTTGGTTCAGAAGTGACCATGTGACCTATTTTGGATCAGCAAGACTAGAGGAGAGAATTGCTAGAGGCTTCTGGGAACTTACTCTGGGCATAAGACTACCTTATTTTTCTGGTAGCCATCCTGAAGCAATCTCCTCTTTCCATCTGGAAGTGCATGAGGAAGCCAGGAGCCCTGGGAGCGGCTCATCAGATGAAAGCCTCAGGATGGAGCTAACATTGAATGCCAGAGTGGGCCCACAGAAAGAACTTGAGTCCTTGATAGTATCAGTGACCTTTTGCAGAAGTCAACTCTGAAATGTCTGCCCTCTCTTTGGACTTCCAGTTAGGTGAACTGATACATTTTCTTAATGTTTAACCCAACTTGAATTGGGTTGCCTATTAATTGTACCCAAAAGCATCCTGAGTGCCAAGATACTCTTAGATTGTTATATAGTCATGTTGTTATTTTTTAAGACTGTCGCTTACAAAAAAGTAATATTCAAAATTATATACATGCCATGATTACAATCATAAGGTAGTTAAAACAAATTGGAAGATGTGCCAAAATTAGCAATGTTTGCCTCTAGATGGATTTCCTCTGTTTCTATGACTTGTACTTTATTTTACGTATTTTCTACATTGACCCTGAGTGATGTATCGGGGGAAAAAATGCACAGGAAACAAGATTAGAAGATAAAATAGGCTGGATGAGGTGGCCCACGCCTGTAATCCTAGCACTCTGGGAGGCTGAGGCGGTCGGATCGCTCAAGATCAGGAGTGCGAGACCCCATCTCTACCAAAAATAGAAAAAATTAGCCGGGCATGGTGGCACGTGTCTGTCGTCCCAGCTACTCGGGAGGCTGAGGCAGGAGGATCGCTTGAGCCCAGGAGTTTGAGGTTGCTGTGAGCTAGGCTGATGCATGGCACCCTAGCCCAGGCAACAGAGTGAGAGACTATCTCAAAAAAAAAAAAAAAAAATTATGTATCAGATATATTTTTCACTTATTTTATGAATAATTTTTACGTTCAATCAAGAAAGATTTATACTATCTACTATGTGTCAAGCAATTGTGCTATGAAAGGCAAACAATTTTTCTAAATTCAAGTCAGTCTAGTGGGAAGCAAAACAAGTAAACAGCTCCAATACAGTGTTATAAATACTTTGGTAAAACTATTTATAGTGAGTTATGGGAACACAGGGCAGAGACACCTAAGCAGAACTAAAGATCGGGAAATGGGGGTTAGGGAGGACTCCCTAGGGAAGTTGAGACTGACAAATGATCTGTACTTTGAGTAAAAGCTGAACAAAATTAATTGTGGGAGTGGAAAATCGCATTCAAGAAGAGGGACCAATTCATGTAAAGCAAGAACATGCTGGGTTTGGGAAATCCAAGATTATATGGCTGAAGCAAAAGATTGGTGCATGTAGGATCAGGAATTGACATCAAAGTGACAGGAAACTACAGAAAAATTTCAAACACAAAAGTGTTAAAATCATATTCATATTTCAAAAAAGTAACTAGGTAAGAAGTGGAGGTTATGGAGCACACCAAGATTAGAAACAGGAAAGACAAGATAGTAGCAATGGGAATAAAGAAGAGGTGAGGGATTCTCTAGATATTTAAGGAGCGTAGTTAATAGGAATAGAAGTTTGGAAAGAAGAGAATAAAGAGCAAGATCGTATCATTCCTTGGTTTCTGGTTCTGGCATTTAACAGAATATACTCCAGAGAACATAGCAAGAGCGAGTAAGAAAGTGGGAGGAGGAAAACAAAACTGAGAAAAGTGTTTGCAATTTAAAAACGGCAAATTCTAGCTGCTCCAATGCTATTAATGTCTATTTGTAGTTCCCCCCACCCCACCCCCCAAAGAGATGAGGTCTTGCTGTGCCACCCAGGCTAAAGTGCAGTTCATCACAGCCTCAAACTCCTGGGCTCAGGTGATTCTCCTGCCTCAGCCTCCTGAGTAGCTGACACTACAGGAAGGTGCCACCACGCCCAGCTATTTCTAGATTTATAAGGTTTTAATTACAATTTTAAGTTCAAATTATTTCTATGTGTATGTTTTCCTATGTGTGTATACACACATGTGGAGAAAGAGAGAGAGCAAACCTAGGAGCAAGAAGATACAGCAAATGGGGTAACTGGTAACAATGGCTAAATCTCGATGTAAAGGGCATAGACTGTGTTATTATTTTTTTTAATTTTGCAACCTTTTGTATGCTTGAAATTATTTCTAAATAAAACATTTTAAGAACATTATATTCAGCATATCTGTGTGTGTTTTTGTATGTAACAGAATGTACATGAGTTAGTGAATGATTAAGTATATATGGAAGTTAACTTCATTTACCTCTCTAAAATGCTTTTTCTTTTTTTAATGCTCATTTTAAGAAAATTATTTATTTTTAAATTGACAAATAAAAATTATATGTATTTATGGCATACAACATGTTTTAAAATATGTACATATTGTGAAATGGCTAATTAACATATCATTACCTCACATACTTATCTTTTTTTGTTGTTGAGAACACTTAAAATCTACTCTTTCAGCAATTTTCAGCTACATAACACATTGTTATTAACCATAGTTGCCATGTTGTACAATCCATCTCTTGAACTTACTCTTCCTAATTCAAATTTTGTATACTTTGAGCAACATCTCCCCAACCCTCCCTACCCCAGTCCCTGGTACTCACCATTCTACCTTCTATTTTTAATACTCATTTAAAAGAGGATGTATCTACTAGAGGCAGAGAGCTGTAAAATAAAATCCAAGCTCATACCACGGAAAATCTGGTCATTTCCTATACCTCAACTCACCAGTTTCATCTCAAGCTACTCGTCCTCTCACTCTGTTCGAGTCATATTAACCTGCTTTGAAGGAAATTTCTTGCTTCAGAGGCTTCCCCCTCAATGTTTTCTCTGCTTAGGACACCCCTCTTTGCAAGGCTGCTCCTTCCCATTCTTTAGGTATCAGCTTAAATGTCACTTCCTCAGAAAGGCTTTCTCTGACCACCCTGTCCATCAGATCCCACTGCCCCACCTATTTGTTACTTTCTATCACAGCAACTTGTTTTTTCCTATCCATCTTAGACTTTAACCTTCAATGACAGCAAGGACCTTGCTGTCTTATTCATTAAGTATACCAAGGGCCAAGCACAACGCTCTCCATAAATACATTTTGCATTAATGTTGAATGAGATGTGATGTGAGGTTCTGTAGTTCTGAGTTATAAGTCCTTGTACATTTAAATCAAAACCATATTTGAGAAGATTGAAAAATATAAACAAGAACAAAAATGTCTTACCTCCTGCAATGACAAAATGGCTTAGGGCATTTTTATTTCGGTACACATTTAGACCAGTGTTCACTGTGCTGGGAAGAAAGGAGAAAAAGGAATATAAGATTTAAAGCATATCTCATTTACCTTTTTGAGTGCTATTTGCACTGAAGTGATATTTAGAAGGGCCTACTATATCAATCCCTGGTCCTAGTCTAGGCCCCTTCAATGTGTTCCAGACCTCCATCAAAGAGGAAGAACAATTGGACCAGTCTTTTACAACTACAGACAAAAGTTCTTGAGAAAAAGGCACTGTGAATCACTTTCATGTGGGTGTTCAGTTTTTATAATCCTACTTGCTCAAAAGATACAGTCCTAAAAGAATAACACGACAATTCAGTATTTCATAATTCAGAGAGAACTTACTTGAATATGGTCACAAACACTGCAGTTCTCCAACTCCAGCGCCAGCCATACCGAATGAAACCTCGTGTGGCAGCACGGTGTGCACATTGCTAAAGTTAATAAAAAAAGGTGTGAGGTTCCAGGACACCTTGATACTTTCCTTATTGTAGAACTATGGCGGAGGAATTTCAGCTATGGATAGTCAGGTATACCTAAACAGGAACCATAGAAAATCTCTAGCAATATCACTCTTTAAGTAATGAGGCTTAAGCAAAAGTCCGATATATTTATTCTACCAGGAGGGAGGAAAGGACCTAAGAATTGCTAATGTCAACCAAGTAATCCATCAACTAAGTATCTACTGAGAATCTATGTGTCAACCACCATGAAAGATATAAAACCAGTATTAGACATGCCTTTTATAGTCAAGAAAACTTGGGGAAAAGAAAAACATAAAGAACTGAGTAAATGCTGTATTTAAAAGGGTAAGGATTAAGGTAATGCAGACATTCAGGAAAAGAACAGAGGAAGAAAAAAACTAAACTTTGCTGACCATCCTCTTATTACTTCATTTAATCTTTGTAACATTCTCTTCGGGAAGGTGTTTTAATTTTAACTAAAACTTGGGAGGAAATTTATAATCACTATCACCCAGCCAGTAAGGAATAAAGACAGAATTAAAGACATTTTGTCTGTTTCCATAGCCCATTTTCGCTAGACCACCATGGAACAAGTTTGGTACAATATCATGGGGTAGAGTAGATTTTTAAAGAATCAGAGAATCTTTGAGCAGATCCTTAACTATTATATGATCTTGGGAAAGCCAAAACTTCTCTGAGAGGTATCAGTATGAACTCATGGCTTTCAATAAATAGGTAGGCTGGGCATGGTGGCTCACACCTGTAATCCTAGCACTCTGGGAAGCCGAGGTGGGCGGATTGCTCAAGATCAGGAGTTCAAAACCAGCCTGAGCAAAAGCGAGACCCTATCTCTACTAAAAAAAAAATAGAAAGAAATTAATTGGCCAACTAAAAATATATAGAAAAAATTAGCCAGGCATGGTGGCGCATGCCTGTAGTCCCAGCTACTTGGGAGGCTGAGGCAAAAGGATTGCTTGAGCCCAGGAGTTTGAGGTTGCTGTGAGCTAAGCTGATGCCATGGCACTCTAGCCTGGGCAACAAAGGGAAACTCTGTCTCAAAAACAAAACAAAAAAAAAAAACACACACACGCACACACACAAAACAAAAAAACCCCCCCAAAAACCAATAAATAGGTAGACAGACATTGATACAGATGTGCATATGAATGTGTATATATAATCTCTCTCTCTCTCACACACACACACATACACACACACATTGCCTACCTCTGTCTGCCTAGGGCCTAAAAGCAATGATAACCCAGTAGCAATGAGTACACCTAGCACATAGATCTTGGTTTCCAAATAACATTCTTAACTAAAAGAAGCTCCTTGGAGAAATGGCTAATTCCAGGGCTGGTAGTTGAAAAGTAAAAGATGAGCCAGAAATATTTTGTGGGGCCAAAAAGTAAAGGCCCACTTAAAGAATGATAAGGACATACTGAAAGGATGCGAGAGCTAGTTTGAAGGGCTCCAACTGTCCAAATTTGGGCATTTTTGAGTATCAAAATAAATAATGATAGCACAGGTTGAGCATCTCAAATGCTTGGGACCTGAAGTATTTCAGATCTAGGATTTTTCTGGATTTTGGAATATTGGCATTATAGTTACTGGTTGAGCATCCCAAATCCAAAATGCTCCAATGAGCATTTCCTTTGAGTGCCATATCGGTATTCAAAAAGTTTTGAATTTTGGAGCATTTCACATTTCAGGTTTTTGGGATGCTCAACTTGTAATTGATTATAAACTATAGAATAAAATAAGAATCCATAAGTCCATACTGATATAAAAAAATTATAAACAGATAAATAGGGGGGAAAGGAAGACACTTTCATAGAGCAGAATACTGAACAAAAAATGTAGAAAGAAAGACAGACTTTAGAAAATGGCCATTTGGCAACCATCGCAGTAATAATTGTTTCAGGAAAGAATCATCATTAAATGCTAAAACTAGAGGGTAGAAATTTGATGAAAAATAGGAAATTTACATAGTTTCAAAGTATTCCACAAGTTCATAAAATACTTAGTAATTAATACAAAGGGAAAAATAGTAATTTTACAGTGGATAAACTTGGACGAGGCCATCTTAACCAAGTGACTAAAGTAAACGTAACCAGTAAAGGGACAAAGAGATATCACGTGCTTCTGATATAATGTACTGGGAAGGATACAACATAAATTTTATGGTATTCCTGCCGAAAAAACACAGCCTGAATCTAATCATGAGAAACTATCAAACAAACCCAAATTGAGGAATATTCTACAAAATAAGTGGCCTACAGTTAAAGTCATGAAAGACAAAGAAAGACAGACCGAAGGAGACTAAAGAGGCATGACTGGCAAATTCATTATGAGATCCAGTATCAGATTCTGGACCAGAAAATAAAATTTATTTCTTACATATTTTTTATACTTTTTGAGACAGAGTCTTACTCTGTTGCCTGAGCTAGAGTGTAGTGGCATCACGATAGCTCACAGCAACCTCAAACTCCTGGGCTCAAGCGATTGTCTGGCCTCAGCCTCCCAAAATGCCAGGATTACAAATGTGAACCATCATGCCCAGCCATTTTTTTTTTAAATTTATTTTTTAAATTAGTGATATTAGTGGGACAACTAGCAAAAGTTACATAAGGTCTATAGATAAGATAATAGTACTATGTCAGTGTTAATTTCCTGATCTTGATTATTATACTTTTGTTTATATAAAAGAATGTCCTTGTTTTTAGAAAATACACACTGAAGTATTCATGTCTATAACTTACTCTCAAGTACTTCAGGAAAATAATAATAGTTCATATTACACAAAGAGAGAGTGATAAAGAAAACATGGTAAATTGTTAATAAGTGGAGAATCTGGGTGAAAGGTATATAAGAAATCTTTGCACTATTTTTGCAACTTTTAAGTCTGACATACTTTCAAAATAAAAAGTTAAAAAATACTCTCTGAGCTTTAGTCACGTCATCTATACAACAGAATTGATATACAAATCTAATAATATAACAAACGAGTTAGCACTCTATAAACTGTGAAGTTATAAATGTTAATTACTGTTCCAGTGTGAGCTAGTGTATTCATGGAGGCTTTGTGAATGAAGTAATATGTTACAGCTGAGCCTTGATGATTTTGCAGGCGATTAGAAATGTATTTCAGAAAGAAGAGCCACAGTGGCTAATAAGCCATGTGTAGGCACTTTAGCATTAGTGCTTCCATTGTTATTAAGTATACACATCATTTCTTTACTCCGATATCCTACAACTCTCTCCTAAATCCCACATCTGAATTATTAAGTATTCAGTGAATTGCTAAGTCAGTGTGCCCCTAAATATCTTCAGACCACCAGTACATACCACAGCATCAAACCGGTTATGATAAATCTCTGCTTGGCTCTGCTCAATGTAGCGTTGTTTAGCATGAATAAAAGCTGGTACTCCCCCATATGCCCAGCCAATGATGCCTGCTGAAACTGCCGCCTTAAAGATGTCCTGAAGTTCCTTTGAAGTTCTCTGCTGTTTACTAAAACATCAAAAAGACAATGTTATTTGGGAGTAGCTTATGGATATTGCTCTCCAAAAGACTCTATGATCAAATTATTCCAAATGCTAATACCACAACACTTTTCATTATGGGTAGAAGCCTCTAATGAATTAAACAGTGTAGTTATATTTAAAGTAACACAAATCTCAGACAGAACCAAGCTATGCTGCTAGAAATTAGAATAGTGAAGCCAAGGCAGGAGGATGGCTTGAGGCTGGGGGTTCGAATCCAGCCTGGGCAACATAGTGAGACCCTGCCTCTACAGAAAATTTAAAAATC